>OY740818.1:13669876-13752376 GCA_963514005.1 Raja brachyura
CCTCTGTGGCAGAGAGTTCCAGACCCACCACTCTCTGTGTGAAAAAAGTCCTTCTCATCTCAGTCCTAAAGGATTTCCCCCTTATCCTTAAGCTATGACCCCTTGTCCTGGACCTCCCCAACATCGGGAACAATCTTCCTGCATCTAGCCTGTCCAACCCCTTAAGAATTTTGTAAGTTTCTATACGATCCCTTCTCAATCTCCTAAATTCTAGAGAGTATAAACCGAGTCTATCCAGTCTTTCTTCATAAGACAGTCCTGACATCCCAGGAATCAATTTGGTGAACCTCCTCTGCACCCCCTCTATGGCAATAATGTCCTTCCTCAGATTTGGCTAGAGTTTGTGCTATTTGGCTATAATTTGGCTATTATTGTGCTAGGGTTTCCGCAGTGGTTGATTTTAGGACATTAGCCTTGGATTTAACCCAGCGTCTTGTGGATAAATCTGTGTCAAGATTTTGAAGTGTTAGATTAGGAGAGACAGCCTGGATACAGGCCCTCCATTCCACTGAGTCCACCCTGACCATTGATCACCCGCCCACTAGTTCAATTTACTACATGCTAGGGGTAATCTACAGAAGCCAATTAACCTGCAACCATGTACGTCTTTGAGATTTGGGAGGAAACCAGAGCACCCGGAGAAAACCCACGAGGTCACAGGGAAAATGTAAACACTCCGTACAGACAGCACCCGTGGTCAGGATTGAACCCGGATCTCTTGCAACAACTCTACTGCTGCGCCATTGTGCTGCCCTATGATGATATTGACTGAGATTAAAAGCAAAGAATGAAAGCCAGAGAGAGAGGCGTTTTTCATGCAGAGAATTATTGGAACATAAGTGGCCATGCCACAAATGTTTAAAGCAGGGATTATTACTCTATTTAGAAGGGAAATATCGAGGTATTTGAAAATGAGGTATACAGGATGCAGATAATGGGAAGAAGCGTTGAAATGCACCAAATTGAGTTTGTTGCAGGTCTACAATACCCTTCAGTGCATATCCTTAATTTTGTGGTTAAATTAAAATGCAGCTCCCGAAAGCTACACCATGAGCTGGTCCATCATATGTAATTTTCAGAAAATTGAGGCTTTCTTCATGCCATGGTTTTATTGTTTGATTTAAGTGTTTTTCATCTCCTCCCTCCTGTAAAGGCCTTTCATGTCATAAGGTTATTAAGTAAAGCACAGAGAAAGAATTCAAGTGAGACCAAATGATCATAGAATGAGATGTCAGATGTCATTTTATCAATTGATTCACTTTAATCACCCAGAGTGCATTCCTTTCATTGCAAGCTGGAGGGAAATTAAATTACTATTGAGTTTATAGAGACCATCTTTTTCCACTTGTCTGATGGCCAGAGACGTGCATAATTAAAGGAAGAAGTTACACAACTGATTTGTGCAGGATAACAGCAGCAATGGCTGAACCCGTAACTTCAAAAGGGACTTGGACCTCTTCAGAACACTGAAGAGAGCCAGTCTGAAGAAGGATTCCGACCCGAAATCTTTTTCTCCAGAGATGCTGCCTGACCCGTTGAGTTACTCCAGCACTTTGTGTCTATCTTCATTAGGATGAATCATATCAGGTTTTGAATACTTAACAGATGGCAATGGTACGACTTAGCCAATGGCTTTTTTTGCTGTACGGTAAGTTCTGCGTTCCTGCGATGTTCATTGCAAATTTGATCCATTTATGTCATGAACTTGAACTTGGTGGTGCAGCAGCAGAGTTTGGGACTTAAAGCACTCGGAGACCTGGGTTTGATCCCAACTATGGCTGATGTCTGTATGGAGTTTGTACGTTCTCCCCATGGCCATGTGGGTTTTCTCCAAGATCTTCGGTTTCCTCCCACATTCCAAAGACGTACATGTTTGTAGGTTAATTGACTTGGTGTATGTGTAAAAACATTGTCCCTAGTGTGTGTGTGGGACAGTGTCAATGTGTGGGGATACTCGTTCTGCATCTCTAAACTAAACTGTACTCTTGTCCTGGATTTGCTTTGCTCATTTCCATCGCTATTCCATTTCTCCACCCTGCACAGACGAGGGAATCCAATTCCATTATTTCTATCGCATCACTTAGCTGGGTTGATGATAAATTAACCAGGCGTTCACACTGAGCTTTACCACGGCTGTGGATCCTGATTAACAAAGGCACAATGAGTTACTCTTGCACACTAGGCGATTTTCCAATAAAGCCCAAAGTGGTAAATGCAGAACTTTACCTTTCATGTTCACAGTTGGATGTTTCAACTTCATTCTCTCCTTCCAGATGGAGGATATCACAGTATGTATTTTCAAAATAAATTTTATTCAGAATAAAAAATATATATCAATTAATGCAAAAATTCTTCCGACATTTTCAGCGGCCTTACATACATTCATCGCTTTGTATTTGGTATTTTGTCCCTGAAACATTATCGCACCCGCCTTCCTTGCTACTCATGTAAAACCTTGGGGTGATATCCCTTCCCTTGTGTGAGGGGCATCTCCATCACTCCCTGCCCCCCCCCCAATGACCAGTGGCGGAAGAACCTTAGACTGTGAGCCTTCCCCACAGAGCCTTGGCATTGGCTGCAGCGAGCTTCAGTGCGTCCATCAGCACGTACTCCTGCAGTCTGGAACGGGCCGGTCGGCAACATTCCCCGACGGACATCTCGCTCTGCTGGGAGACCAACAAGTTTCGGGCTGGGAGCATCTTTCACCGAGTTGATGACCTTCCAGCAGCACTTGACGTCCAGCTCGGAATGTGTCCCTGGGAACCGTCCGTAAATCAGAGAGTCCTCTGCAACGTAACAGTTCAGGATAATCCATGCCAAGGACCCTTGCATCCTTCTCCAGTATATTTAATGACTCTGCAATAGTTTTACAAATCTCTGCAAATGTGTACTTCAGCCTGTGAATTACCACAGTCTAATTGGCCTCGATGCCATTTACAGGCAGGTTGACGAATACTCTGATCAACTTATTTGAATTTCTGACAAAACATTGTTATTATACTTATGCTTTTACTGTGTCATTTCCAAGTGCTCATGCCAAAATGCTTGAATAAGAGGGTCAATCATCGTCCATGATAGGTAATGAATCTGAGGGCACTTTACAGATGGAGATTTGTTTTCCCCCAGTGCTTCTTGTCGACATGAGCAGGAGGGCTCTATACAATAATTGATTTGTAGTTCGATTAAAATGGGAGCTGCTGTTTTTGTCGCTGTTGTTGGAAGTGTCCTGAAGTTTCATCTAAAGCATTTGCCATTCATTGGAAGCCTTGTCCACGGCAAAAAGCAGAGAATGATTAAACACAGGCCAGTGTCATGTTATTCATTGTTACACATATAAATGGGATTAGTATCATCGACAAAATAATTTACTAGGCACCCTGGCTGCATTATTGCATTCACCTCTGCAAGACAATTTATCACACTGCGTATTTAGCCTCAATCTACAGGACTTTTGTTCCTTATGTCAACGCATAAAAATGAGCCTTCAACACACATACACAGCAGAAATTCTATTGATATATTTTCCTGCCATTTTACTGCACATAATAATGTTTTATAAATCCCTTTGTTAGAGGAATCTTCTGATCGCACATGGCTAATACTACTAAAGGAGGCCATTTGGCCCATCTTGGCAATACAAGCTTTAGAAGCACGATTTGGTCCGAACTCATCTCCATTGCCAAGCGATTTTAGTTTAAAGATACAGCACGGAAACGGGTCTTTCGGTTCACCGAGTCCGCGCCGACTAGCGATCCCCGCACACTAACACTATCCTACACACACCCGGGACAATTTACATTTATACCAAGCCAATTAACCTACCAACCTGTACGCCTCTGGAGTCTGGGAGAAAACCAAAGATCTCGGAGAAAATCCACGCAGGCCACGGGGAGAACGTACAAACTCTGTACAGACAGCACCCATAGCCGGGGTCGAAGCCGGGTCCCGGTACTGTGAGGGAGCAGTTCTACTGCTGTGCCAGCATGCCACATTTTATTTTTCAAACAACAATCTGAGATTTTTTTTAATTTTAAGCACTTCTGAATGCTACCATCTAATCTATCTCCCACACTCCTCCTGACACTAACGATTTAGTGTGTTTTTAGTGCATGGAATACATTGAGAAAAAAATCTCATGTTATTTTTGGTTTATTTTACCAATCACCTTTGTGCCATCTACCCTGGTTCATGATCCCTCCACTAAGGGACCACTGCCCCATCCGCTTTGCTGATTACATTTGTAGTCTTAAATATAGTTAAAAGCCCTGTCCCACGGTACGAGTTCATTCAAGAGCTCTCCTGAGTTTAAAAAAAAAATCCAACTCATGGTAAGCATGTAGAATGTACGTAGCGGGTACATCGGAGCTTGGGGACGTCTCTTAGCGGCTCGTAACGCTAACGGCAAGTACTCGGGGTGACTCGCTAACGGCAGGTAACCACGGGAAGACTGGTGAAGATTTTTCAACATGTTGAAAAATGTCCACGAGAGCCCCGAGTACCGACGAGTGGCCATTACCATAAATCTCCGAGTTCGAATCAGGGCAAACTCGGGAGAACTCTTGAATGAACTCGTACAGTGGGTCTCGCCTGCTACATAGAGAACAATGCTACTCTACGTAACTACAATTAACCTACTAATTGAGTCATGGTGATACAGAAATTACTTTGCCAATGACACTGATCATATTACTAAATCTTTGTTGCATCCTCTCCAAAAGCCTTACTTTCTTCCTGAGGTGTCAACCTAGAACTATGGAACTGTGGGATTGGATTTAGTGTAAATGGATACTTGTGGGTCAGCAGGGACATGGTGGGCTGAAGGGCCTGTTTGTGTACTGTACAGTGCCATGACTCTTGGGACGTATGACCTGTGAGTCTATAGACAGGATAAAGAGACATTTACGGCACGTTGGCGTAGTGGTAGAACTACTGCCTTACAGCGCTAGAGTCCCGGGTTCGATTCTGACTACGGATACTTGTCTGTACGGAGTTTGCACGTTCTCCCCGTGACCTGCGCGGGTTTTCTCTGAGATCTTCAGTTTCCTTCCACACTCCCAAAGGCGTTCAGGTTTGTAGGTCGATTGGCTTGGTGTAAATGGGAAATATCCCTAGTGTGTGTAGGATAGTGTTACTGTACGGGGATCACTGGTCGGCGGGGACTCGGTGGGCCGAAGGACCTGTTTTCGTGCTGTATCTCTAAACTATAGTAAAAAAAGTAGTTCTGACCACACATGAGGCTGTATTGGCACTATGCAGTAAAAACACACTGTAACAGGTTCCTTGGCCTCAGATAACATATACCTGAGATAAGTCATTACCCTCTACATGCCCTCCCAGAAAGCACATTTCAATTAGACGGAAGTGTTTTTTTTAATTAATTGGGATTGCGATATAATAGAAGACTTGCTTTCACTTTTTGCTCCCATTGTGAACGGTGGCTTTTTAATTATGAGAATTGCAGTGAGAACTGTGAATACATTATGCACCTTATGACATTTTTCCTCTTGATAATCAGATGTGTCCTATCTTTAATTTGTCCAAGTTTTAAAGAATGGGAATGGGAACATCCTCAGGCAGTGGGCTGGGGTATCACAAGGTCAAAAGTGATAGGAGCAGAATTAGGCCATTCTGCCCATCAAGTCTAATCTACCATTTAATTATAGCTGATCTATCTCTCCCTCCTAACCCCATTCTCCTGCCTTCTCCCCATAACCCCTGACACCTGTACTAATCAAGAATCTATCTATCTCTGCCTTTAAAATATCCATTGACTTGGCCTCCACAGCCTTCTATGGCAAAGAATTCCACAGATTCACCATCCTCTGACTAAAGAAATGCCTTCCCATCTCCTTCTTAAAGGAACGTCCTTTAAGGAGTTGTGAGTAATGCCCCTGTCTCACTTAGGAAAACTAAACGGAAACCTCTGGAGACTTTGCGCCCAAGGTTTCCGTGCGGTTCCCGGAGGTTTTTGTCCTCCGGCAACCACCTTCAACTAGCATCGCAACCGGCTTTGACTAAAAAATTACCGATATTTAAAACGGAAACCACTTTCGACCATTAGGGAGACTGACAAAAACCTCCGGGAACCGCACGGAAACCTTGGGTGGGGTGCAAAGTCTTCAGAGGTTTCCGTTCAGGTTTCCTAAGTGGGACAGGGGCATAAGTGTGCAGGGTTCCTGGGTGTGTCAGTAATTATAAAGGGTCGCTAAGTGTGTCAGTTATTGTAGACAGTCCCTGTGTGTGTCAGTTACTCTGCAAGGTCTGGGGGTGTGTCAGTAATTGTAAGGGTCCATGGCCTGCTGCCAGTGATGAATGATTAAGTACCGTTCCCCAAGCCTGTTCTGTGTCTCTCTGATAATTAATGTACTTTGTGAGTCTGCCTCAAAGTTTACAAATACTTTAATACTTGTAATCACAGCATTCACTGCAGAGCAATGTTTCCCCCCATCTGTTCTCACAGCTTTCCCCACCTACACACATGGAATGCACAATTGTTCCAAACATTGTTTGTCTTTGCCCAAGTTGTCGCTTCAAATAATTAATTATGTTTTATTTTAGAGCCATTGAGTCAAACTGCATGGAAACAGGCCCTGCAGCCCAATTTGCTCATGCCGGCCAATGTGTCCCCTCAACACCAGTCCTACCTGTCTGCTTTAGGCCCATATCCCAATAAACCTCAAAGCTCTTCGCAAATACAATAACTTAAAATTACAATGTGGGCGGCACGGCAACAAAATCGTAAAGTCGCGACCTCACAGCACCAGAGACCCGGCTTACAGCACCAGAGCAACCCTGACTATGGGTGCTCTCTGTACGAAGTTTGTACATTCTCCTTGTGACCTGCTTGGGTTTCTCAATGATCTCCAGTTTTCTCCCACACTCCAAGGTTTGTAGGCTAATTGGCTTGGTATAATTGTGAATTGTCCCTTGTGTGTGTCAGATAGTGTAACTGGTTGGCGCAGACTCGGTGGGCTGAAGGGCCCGTTTCTGTGCTGTATCTCTAAACTAAACTAGATTGGCATTTGACGCAAATAGTATTTCCAATTCGGATCAAGAGTCAAGAACGTTTAATTGTCATATGTACCGAAAGGGAGTGATGAAATTCTTACCGTGTGATCGGACTGCTTCATCAGATTCCTAGTTCACTGTGTGCTGGAACCAATACTCCTGGTGTAGGAAGGAACGGCAGATGCTGGTTTAAAGCAAAGATAGACACCAAATGCTGGAGTAACTTTCCAGGCAGTATCTCTGGAGAGAAGGAATGGGTGATATTTCGGGTCGATACCCTTCTTCAGACTGATGTCAGGGGAGTGGGAGGTACATGGATAAGGAAGTGTAAGGTGTGAAAACAGGACAAAGGGAATGGAGTAGAGGACAAGGACAATGTAGATATATCATTGTTAATTGGGAGAAGATAACAACAAAGCAAACAGAGATAAAATCTAGGGTACACAAAAGGCTGGAGAAATTCAGCGGGTGCAGCAGCATCTAAGGAGCGAAGGAGATAGGCGACGTTTCGGGTCGAGACCCTTCTTCAGGAGCGAAGGAGATAGGCGACGTTTCGGGTCGAGACACTTCTTCAGAAGGGTCTCGACCCGAAATGTCGCCTATCTCCTTCGCTCCTTAGATGCTGCTGCACCCGCTGAGTTTCTCCAGCCTTTTGTGTACCCTCGATTCTCCAGCATCTGCAGTTCCTTCTTTAACACAGAGATAAAATCTACCTGGAGACAGTAAGACTGGTCGGAGAACTGGGAAGGGGGAGGAGATGGAGAGAGTAGGAAAGGAAGGGCTACTTGAAGTTTGTGTAAGAAGGAACTGCAGATGCTGGTTTAAACTGAAGATAGACACACAAAGCTGGAGCAAAAGGCCTGTCCCACTTTCCCGAGCTGCTCACGAATTCTCAGGACAGTCGGGACGTTTTTTCCAGCGTGACAAAAAATGTCTACAAGTAAAAAGATAGTCGGGAGGAGAAAAATTGCAACATTTAATGCCCCGAGTACCTACGGCTGGCATAACGAGCCACTACGATATATCAACGGACTCCTACGGACCCGTTACGAATATTCTCCCAGTTTGAATCAAGGGGAAAACTCGGGAGAATTCGTGAGCAGCTGGGGAAAGTGGGACAGGCCCTTAACTCAGCGGGACAGGCAGCATCTCTGGAGAGAGGGTTGATGTTTCGGGTCGAGACCCTTCTTTAGACTGGTAAGTTCTTCAGAACATACTTGAAGTTCTCCTGGGTCCTGGCACTGAATGGTGGATTGGGAGTAAGTGCACGATCGGGAACTGTGCTTCACACCACTTTATCACTGGATCAGACTATCACTCTTTGCTGCAAGTGCAATCACCATGAAGGACCACTGCGGCGAGGAGGTTGAACTATTCTGGTTAATTGTAGAAACCAGCCAAAGCTCCGAGTGTTTATCCTGAATAAATTAACCTCACAGCAACATCGTGGAGGGTAGCAGCTCGGAAACAGATTCACCCAGTCTTGCTCACTGGGCTGGAATGTCAGCCTTGCGAGTGCTACGCATGTTGGAATGGTGGAAGGAACATTAAGGGAAGCCTGTATTTCATCCTGTCACGGGGGCAAAATAGTTCACTCATAATCCCATGTTTCAACAAGTAACCAATGCACATGAATTAACTTCAGAGAAAGTTTAGCAGCTTGTAAAGTGTACGGTATTTCCATCTACCTGCTATCCTGAAACACACGGATTCCTTATCATTGGGAGAAGCTGGAGTAAGGGGCCAGGGGAATGTGTAAGAATATTAAAAAATAGAAGCAGGCTGAGGCCATTTAGCCCATGAGCCATTCATTAAATCATGGCTCACCATAATTTCCTGCCCCATCCCCATACACCTTAATGACGTTAATATACTAAAATATCTATCAGCCTCTGTTTATATTTTTTTATAATTGGGTCACGTTTTAACTTCACAAGCTGTTTGTGGGGAGGGGGGGGGGGGAAGAATTTCATAGATTTGCTACTCTTTGAGTGAAACAAACTTTCCTTATTTCATTCCTAGCAGGCCTTGTACCAATCTATCTTTCTTGGCCAGATGTGTCCTCTCCAACATTGACCCTCTGAGAATTTGGTATGTTTCAGTCAGGTCATCTTTCATTGTTTTTACCATTAAACAGAGGCCTCCAGTACGCAATATCCCCTCTGCCATCAGTCTCGTGCCCTTCGCAGTGGTTCTGTCGTAACTACATTGTTTTATTGTAATTCGTCGATTATTCTGTCATATAACTTTCATAAATAGGGACCAAATTTGTGCACAGTTTTCATGGTGTCGTCTCACTAAAACCCTCAACAATAAAGGAAGGTATCTTTACTCTTGTACTCGATTATAGAGCAACCCCACCATGCTGTTCTTCTCATTCATTAACCCACTTATCTCCTCACCGTAAGATTCACCATTGAAACGTTATTCCCTTATCATGTATTATACACTGTAAATGGTTCGATTGTAGTCGCTGCCTCAAAAAGGCTGGCAGTATCATCAAAGACCCACACCATCCTGGCCACACACTCATCTCCCCGCTACCTTCAGGTAGAAGGTACAGGAGCCTGAAGACTGCAACGTCCAGGTTCAGGAATAGCTACTTCCCCACAGCCATCAGGTCTGAAGAAGGGTCTCGACCCGAAACATCACCCATCTCCTTCGCTCCTTAGATGCTGCTGCACCCGCTGAGTTTCTCCAGCTTTTTGGGTAACCATCAGGCTATTGAACCTGGCTCGGACAAAACTCTGATAACTAATAACCCATTATCTGTCATTTGCACTTTATTTGTTTATTTATTCATGTATGTATATATTTATATATGGTGTATGGATACACTGATCTGTTTTGTAGTCAATGCCTTCTATGTTCTGTTGTGCTGAAGCAAAGCAAGAATTTCATTGTTCTATCAGGGACACACGACAATAAACTCACTTGAACCTGAACATATTGTCGTTCTGCTGTCTGGTTCGCATGCAACAAAAGCTTTTCACTGCACACGTGACAGTAAACTAAGCTGAATTTTACAATGGAGTCAGCCTAATCCTGATCTCATTAAACTGCCACCCGGTGAGGCAATTATTGGAGGGGTGGGATTTTTGTCCTTGTTCTTTACAAAATGTAATCTAAGTGCCTAGTATGCTTTGGTGCCTAGTACCCATTGCAATATAATGGGTGATGCATTTGTGCCCTTCCACCTCCCAGTATCTCAACCTCAGTATAACAGGGAAGGCTCAGCCACTGCTCACTGCAGTTGGCTTCTGGTGCCCAGTGTAAGATAGTCATACGGTGAGCTCTCTGGAGATACACGTGCCAGCAAACAGTGTTGCATTTATTGGACCAAATTGCAACATCATAATGCTCGTATGCGTGGATAAGACCAAGGTCTATCTTGTAATACGTGTAGGAAGGAACTGCAGATGCTGGTTTAAACCAACGATAGACACAAAAAGCTGGAGCAACTCAGCGGGACAGGCAGCATCTACGGAGATAAGGAATGGGTGACGTTTCGGGTCGAGACCCTTCTTCAGACTGAGAGTCACCGGGGAAGGGAAATGAGAGATATAGAAGATGATGGGGAGAGACAAAGAACAATGAATGGAAGATATGCAAACAAGTAACAATGTTAACGGAAACAAAGTCAAGTCAAAGTCAAAAGAGTTTATTGTCATGTGTCCCTGACAGGACAATCAAATTCTTTCTTTGCACCACAGAACGTAGTAGGCATTGACTGCAATTATATCCGTAAATACACACATGAATGAATAAATTGATAAAGCGCAAATAACAGATGGAGGGGTATTAATGTTCAGAGTTTTGTCCGAGCCAAGTTTCATAGCCTGATGGCTGTGGGGAAGTAGCTATTCCTGAACCGGGTCGTTGTTCCATATACCATACGCAAACAGGCCATTGTTTGCTGTTTGTTGGGTGAAAATGAGAAGCTGGTGTGACTTGGTTGGGGGAGGGATAGAGAGGGAGGGGTTACTTGAAGCTAGATAAATCAATATTCATACCACTGGGCTGTAAGCTGCCCAAGAGAAATATGAGATGCTGTTTCTCCAATTGGCGTTTAGCTGCATTCTGAGAATGGAGGAGACCGAGGACAGAAAGGTCAGTGTGGGAATGGGATGGACTTTAATTCTCCTGCCTGTCCTGCTGAGTTATTCCAGCTTTTTGTTTCTACCTTCTATCTAATAATGCACCGTGTTTAATCACTGTATATATTAGTCGCACCGTTTCCGGCACCATTAGACTGGTTACGGAGATGGAGCCATTACATTAATTTTGGTTCCACAAACGTGGTCTGATAACAGTCTTGTGCAGTGCATTGGGAGTCATTTAATCAACAAAAAGAGGAGCGACAATGCAGAAAATTATCCGACAATTCTTCTGGAACAAAAGAAACAAATTGTTTCCATAGTAAACCCAGGGAATAACACAAGGATTATTCTCAAGCACTCAGTCAAAGAGTATTTGCCATGGTGTGTTCAGTTTGTGTCTCTGGTCTTTTGCCACACCACCCCCTCCCCGGGCGCTTTCCCTCGCAGCCGCAAGAGATGCTACACTTGTCACTTTACCTCCCCACTCGACTCCATTCAAGGACCCAAGCAGTCGTTCCAGGTGCGACGGAGGTTCACCTGCAGCTCCTCCAACCTCATCTATTGCATCCGCTGCTCTAGATGTCAGCTGATCTACATCGGTGAGACCAAGCGTAGGCTTGGCGATCGTTTCGCCGAACACCTCCGCTCGGTCCGCATTAACCAACCTGATCTCCCTGTGGCTCAGCACTTCAACTTCCCCTCCCATTCCGAATCCGACCTCTCTGTCCTGGGCCTCCTCCATGGCCAGAGTGAGCACCACCGCAAATTGGAGGAACAGCACCTCATATTCCGCTTGGGCAGTTTGCACCCTAGCGGCATGAACATTGACTTCTCCAATTTCCGGTAGCCCTTCCTCTCCTTCTCAACTCTTACCTCAGCCCTTGGGCTCCTCCTCTTCCTTTCTCCTTTCTTCTCCACGCCCCCTCCCCCCTCCCCCACCCTACATCAATCTGAAGATGGGTTTTGGCCTGAAACTTTGCCTATTTCCTTCGCTCCATAGATGCTGCTGCACCCGCTGAGTTTCGCCAGCACTTTTGTCTACCTTTTATCGATATGTTATCTGGCGGTCGAATATTAACAAAATAAAATGTTGCATCTATGATTGGTGTTTTCCTAATGTTTTTAAATCCCCAACCGCATCATGTTTAATTTCAATGAATTAAAATTAGAGAGGGGTTGGCTGAGAGGTTTGTCTCTGTGTTGAGATTATTGTCATGTGCACCAGCACCATCTCTACCGTTCTGCCAGATGCAAGATCTAGGAAGTAAAATACTGAAAAACTCCTGCATTGAGAATGAGAACAGAACTCCCGCTGCACGCATCCCAGATGCCTGCGGTTGTGTTCCCTTGGTCAGGATTGGAGCCACGCTATTTTAAAGGCAGAGACTGAGTTTAATAAGCATGAATAAAGCCCGAAACTTAATTGTAGCTGAAATCTTTGAGTTGCATACAATGCCAGCCTGCCTTGGTGAGAAGGTTTTTAATCCTGCAATTACAACTCCAGTTCTTCAACGTCTGCTGTGCAAGAAAGTTATACACAGCAGTATCTAGTGTCAGTGCTATTAGGAGTCGTCTCCACTATGGTTACCTCTCTTTGTATGATGGATGTATGTTCTGACAAACATTTACTTTATTATTGGTGAGCACTTAGCCTTTGCCCTTGCCCACTGTAATAGGCCGGTAAGTCAGCAGATACTTGGCTTTGCCCCACTCTTTTCTCCCCATAGGCTGGCATTGTGCACAGATTGCTAACATGCACTCCAATTTGCACAGTGGCCTCAACGTAAGCTATGGAACTCAGTATTATTCTGCTGCAAAGAAGGAGTTTGGTGCAATCATCTCCTTGGTTCAGAGAGCAGGAAATACAGTTAGCTAGCATTCCTTCCATTATATTTTGCTTTGAAGAAGGGTTTTATTTAATAAGAGTTCTTGCTTGCAACGAAGAGTGGAGAATGCATTTCACTTCTTACAACGTGACTACACCTGAACAACTCGCTGGGCACTATACAGATACTGGTACTGTGGTGCACAGTACTGTCTTTACATATTCTGTTGTGCTGCTGCAAGTAAGAATTTTGTTGTTCCATCTGGGACGTACCTTTGCCCAGAAGACTGTGGAGGCCAAATCAATGGATATTTTTAAGGCAGAGATAGATAGATTCTTGATTAGTACAGGTGTCAGGGTTTCTGGGGAAATGGCAGGAGAATGGGGTTGGGAGGGAGAGATAGATCAACCATGATTGAATGGCAGAGTAGACTTGATGGGCCGAATGGCCTAATTCTGTTATCACTTTTGACCTTATTTGGGCTGGTATTTTGTTGGTTCACATGCTTGATCAATGGTGTTTTATCATTAATGTTTTATTATTATTAATGTTTAGTGTTTTCGGAGTCATTCGTAACTGTCACTGTATGCCATGTTGTTACTTGTGGGTGGAGCACCAAGGCAAATTCCTTGTATGTGAATACTTGGCCAATATATTTACTTACTTCCTTACTTATGAACCTATGACCTTATGACTTATGACATATGACAATAACAACACTGTTGACTCTTGGTGCCATTCAACAAATTGTCATCTTGAGAATGGTGGAGTGAGGTCCGGCATTGCGGCACCTAATCTGGAACCGGTGTTTGTGCAATGATGTTGCAGCAAGGGCAGCAACTGTCCCAACCCATGCCTCCTACCTGAGTTCCAGCAAGGTTATTATAAACTCTGGAAACTTCGTCGTAGCCTCCCAACCTTCCGAACTACTGTTCCCTCAAATAATGTCCCAAATTTGTCTTCTGGTCACTTTTCATAGGGTCATAAGGAGTAGGAGCAGAATTAGAATCAAGTCTACTCTGCCATTCAATCATGGCTGATCTATCTCTCCATCCCAACCCTATTCTCCTGCCTTCTCCCCATAACCTCTGACACCTGTACTAATCAAGAATCTATCTATCTCTGCCTTGAAAATATCCACTGACTTGGCCTCCATGACCTTCCGTGGCAAAGAATTACACTTATTCACCACAGAGGGTGACTAAAGACATTTCTCTTCATCTCCTTCCTAAAATAACTCAAGGTTTGAGGATATGACATCTAGTCCTAGACTCTCCCACAGGTGGAAACATCCTCTCCACATCCACTCTACCCAAGCCTTTCACTATTCTGACTTGATGGGAGCGTAGGGAGAATTAAAAAAATATATAGGATTTGTGTAAATGGGTGCCTAATGGCCGGCGCAGACTCAGTGAGCCAAAGGGCCTGCCTCAATGCTAGTTTATGCCTCTAAATTGCGAGGAATTAAGGAGCTTGTGGAAGTGCAGGATGGAACTGCAAAGTCTTGCAGGTGAGACTGGGAATTTGCAGGAGGGCATCTGCCTAAATCGGAATAATTGGAATTAATTTGAAAACCCCGTTTGGTTGTTTACAAGGAAGCAAGTTCCCCGGTGAGTGCATGAATAACCTGGAATAATGCAGAAAGAACTACCTTGACAGCACTACCCATGGCATATGGAGCGTATAAAAATATAAAGAAAATAACAATCCTCTCCATACTTAAGTCACAGCTTCGGGCAAGAATACTGCAAATATTCAAAGCCAGCACCAAGCCACAATCACCAAAGGGAATTTGTGATCTATTGAGATTCTAATGAGGGTGCAGGAAACGAGCACCTCTTTCTTGCCGTTGTGGAGCGAGACTTGCATTGTGACAAATACCCCATTCACTGGAGATTTTTAAATAAATCAACGTCCCCTGGGGATACCTTTCCATATCATTAGCCACTAACATTAACCAAGAACTCGTGTCTTGATAATATTTCTGGGAGAATAGCTCCCACATGAAACTGGTGATTGGGCAATATTGAGAGTAGAATTTAATGGAAATAGAGTGTTTCCAATTATTTGGACACCTTTCAATAAGATGTAAGACCATCTTTCCAGTCACACTGCCAGACCTGATTTGCGACGTTGATAGTTCTCTGTCAGAAATGGCAGATTAAAACAAAAATAGCCCGAGGCATTATTACTCCGACCATCAGGTTAATGAAGATTCGGTGGCTCTGTTGGGTTAGGCCCTGAGCAACAATCAGTGAAGTCTTGCATTGTATCCGTGGCTCCATAATCTTGCGGCTTTTAAGGTTTATTTATTTTTGTTGACTATTTATTATTCCTAGCTAAATTATGACACTTAAATCCACCTCTGATAAGCCACAAAAACCAGAGAACTATTCTGTTCAAGAGAATCTGCGACTTCAATAACTTTGTAGAACGTATGGGTGGCACACAGTGCAGTGAGTGGAACTACTGCCTGATCATAGTGACCCGGGTTCAGTACTGACCTTGACAGCTGCCTGTCTGCGTGGAGTGGGGTTTGCTTCTCCCCATAACTACGTGGGATTTCCCTTTGGGCCTTCCAATTTACCAAAGCTGTGTGAGTTGGCATCGCGCCAGTGCGCAGATGAGTCTTCGCGTCCGATGGTACTCGATGAGAATAGAGGGAGAATACAATTGATGAGGGTGGGACCAGTGCAAAAAAGATTCTTGATGTGGACGAAAGAATTGCAGATGCTGGATAACACCGAAGATAGATATGAAATGTTGGAGTTAATCAGTGGGTCAGGCGGCATTTGTGGAGAAAAGGAATTGGATCGAGACCCTTGATGCTGGATTTTGGCCTGGATTCATTGGGCCAAATTGCTTGTTTCCACGCTGTATCTTTCTATGTCTTACTGATTGTGCTCCAAACAGTTCTTTGTTATTCGACTGCAATGCAGATCGATGTGAGAACCTTCCTGACCAACGTCTCCAGTGATATCTTTCATTCATTGTTCTTTATCTCTCCACATCACCGTCTATATCTCTCGTCTCCCTGATCCCTAGCCAGTCTGAAGAAGGGTTTCGGCCCGAAACGTCGCCCATCTCCTCCGCTCCTTAGATGCTGCTGCACCCGCTGAGTTTCTCCAGCCTTTTGTGTAACCCTCTCCAGTGGATCAATGTCCAATTGTAGATCGTGCCTTTCGGTGGGTTTTTGCGGCTTCAAAAAGGTGCACTTGTTGTTAATCACAATTAATTTGAACCAAGGAATCTTGCCAATGATAATTGAGTGCAGTCCTGAGAATCTGCTTGTGCTGTTTAAGTATTCACTGTTTCCAGTCTTCATGGGAAATGGAGCCAACATTCTCGAGCTCAATTCTTGACTTTAGCTCCATGGAATCAAATTAATCATTGTCTCTAATCTCGGAATTAATCAGCAATCACAACTAATTAAATAATAATCCTCATACTAATATCAAGGTATATTGCATTAAGAACTAACTTAAAATCTTAGTCATTATTTGGATTTAACGGGCAGTTTTGAAGAAGACTGTATTTTATAAATGGTTATGCCTCATGTGAATTAATTAATTGTAACATTATGCATTGGTGTCCATCCACAATGTTGTATCTCAGACTCAGTATAACAGGAACAACCCAGCAGTTGGCCACAGGTATCCAGCTTGTTGCCAGTATAGGATGGTCATTCTGTGAGCTCTTTAGAGCAACACGCTGACACTGCCAGCAAACCTTGCTGCATTCACTGGGCCAAGTTGTTTGGAAGGGAATCAGTGTTTACAGACAGCACACAGGGTTAAAGGCCAATGGTTATAACTGCATGTCTGGGCCTGAATGTGTTTGCTGGTTAGAGGAGCCCGAGTGAAGTTTGAGTGGGTGCGAGAGACAGATCTAAACAAATACTGAAGGTTTAAAGTGTTTCTGTTCAGCATTTGTATTACAAGGGAGATTGGACCTCAACAGATTCTTCAGTAAAGAACAAACTGCTGGAAGAACTCAGATCACTGAGTAAAGAACAAATGCAGGAAGAGCTGAGTAGATCAGCCAGCATCTGTGGTAGGAAATAAACAGACAACATTTTGGATCAGGTTCCTTTAGACTTAGAAGATCTTTCTTATGCTTTATAAACTTTGAGGATGGAAAAGCTATGATTGTCAGTATGGAAATTCTTTCATGTGTGGATTTCTTTCATGTGTGGTCAGTTCTGAATCTCAATCAAATTCAAATTTGTTTGGACAGTGGAATAAGGTAGCTGTAGCACAAAAATATCCAGCTGTTTTACTAATCCCCACAAAGGGGGTGGTGTGCTGTCCTTAATTGCTCCGGCCTGTATCACTGACTATTTGGGCTCCATATGCCTGGTCTTGGAGTGAATGATGTACTCAGCTATTGTGATTTGAAGAAGCACAGCCTCAAATGGTGTACCTGTTTCACTAGTTTACTTCAGGCAGCACTGTGATGTCCTTGAGATGAACACAAAGTGCTGGAGTAACTCAGCGGGTCAGGCAGCATCTCTGGGGAAAACTGATGGGTGATGTTTTGGGTAGGGACCCTTCTTTAGATTCGTGCTGTCCTTAGCTGGTCTAGTCTCCACAATGCACTGTTTGGGCTCTGCCAGTGTGGCCTGGGAAGAATGTAAGATGCATGACATTATAAACTGAGCCCCTTTTACCTTTTGAAGCAATTCTCCATCAAATCCGTGCTGGTTCTCCATTAAACAACCAACAAGAACTTGCTTCCATTCTTCCTTTTCTTATTTATCAAGTTGCTGGAATGTTGCTGGAAGGAAAGTTATTCTAACAAAAAGTTAGAAAATGATTGTCCTGATAGCTCCTGTCAAGTTTGTCCGCAAGGAAATATCACCGTTCTCCCACATCCTCCCATCTCCTGAGGGTGTTCGGCAAGATAAACATTTATCAAACACGAGGTCAGCAAATCTGTCTAAATGACTCTTCCGTACACACAGATCAGGAGAGGTTGCATTCATTTGTCAAACCTCTCCCTCTCTCGGGATGTTCCTCACAGGCAAGCTTTGCTTTAGGAATACTTTTATAGTGTCACTGTCTTGGCAGCCTTTAAACCTTTACACTTTTGAGATACAGCACGGAAACAGGCCCTTCGGCCTACCGAGTTCGTGCCGACCAGCGATCTCCCCGTACACTAGCACTATCCGATAAACCAGGACAATTTACAAGTTACAGAAGCCAATTAATCTACAAATCTGTATACCTTGGGAGTGTGGGAGTACGCAGAAGCACCCAGAGAAAACGCATGTGGTCACGGGAAGAACGTACAAACTCTGTACAGACAGCACTGGTTGTCAGGATCTAACCTGGGTCTCTGGCACTGTAAGGCAGCAACCCTGCTGTGGTGCTGCAGCCTGCAGCCCCTGTGCAACATAACACAATGCTCCTCTGGTTGTCAACCCGTGGTCTATCCCATTGTTGGTGAGACATTGTACTGGAACCATGGTGTGAGTGGCAAGGCAACAAGGTATGGGGATTAACATTCTCCATACAATAGATGCGTGATATGGATAAGAGCATAAAGGGCCTGTCCCACCAGCATGCAACTCTATGCGATGAACGCGATCAAACTAGAAGCGGGGTCCGCGCGGAGGTCAGGTGATCCCCTGTACAGGGCCGTTCCCACCAGCATGCGCAAAGTGAGGCGAACCTGGAGCGAAGTCTGAGGTAAGTTCGCCAGGACAGAGAGGGGCACACAGAGAGGGGCACAGAGGCAGACACACACAGTGGGCCACGGAGCCACACACATAGAGGGTCACGGAGGCACCTACAGATAGGTTCACGGAGGCACGATGTCGGGGCGGTGTGTAAACGTCGAGGCGACTGCGAGCCGACAAGCCGTTGCCGCGCGGAATTTTTGGACATAGTCAGTTTTTCGAAGCCCAGCGCGGTGTCGGGACGAACTCGGGACGAACTCTGCACAATTCTGCACGGCTCCGGCGATCGAAGTGGGACCGGCCCCGCGCGCCGGACGGCTCATGCGACCACGTTAGGTCGCGCTAATCGCATAGAGTTGCATGCTGGTGGGACAGGCCCTTTAGGTGCTGCTCCTCCAATTGCAGATGGTGCTAGCATGTTTGAATCCGCCCACAGGTTTCTGGAAAGGCTGTATATGTGTATTAAACCTTCCCTTACTCTTCCCTTGGGATTTCTTCCACACAGCGAAGAAACATTGCAGAAACACATTCACCATGTCGACAGCTAAGGAGACATTTTTCTCAGCAAAACACGACAAGCGGCAAATGTGAACCGTGATCAATTCCCCTGTTTTTTTTCCCGGAGCGTAATTCTGCTGATTAATGCCATCCATGTCACCAGCAGCTTGATAGCCCGAAGAGAATGAAGATGCAAGACACAGTAATGTCCGCGCAGGGGTGTTCGAAAACATGGAGCAGTTTGAACCTCCAACATTAAAAGGAAGGTTACGTCTGAACCAGCTCCGAACCTGAGAAATTACCCACTCCAAGCCTGGAGTTGTAAAGCAAGAGCAAATCGATTTATTTCCAAGTCTTCATTAAAATTGCAGCAGAGACATTTTTACATGAACATAGCCAACATTCTCCCACTCTTGCAGGCAACATTAATTCCAAGCTCGTGTCTCAAGGTGAGTAGTTATAGATTAGTATGGAGTACCGAGATTAGTTCTTTGCTACATCACCTTAACACAAGTATTTGCCTCCCAGGCCAGTTTAATTCAGTTAAAGATAAGATGTACTTAAATCATTTATCAGAGGACAAGCTTGAGAGGGATGAATTTAAGGACACAAAACATTCATAATTGTACATCTAATAGCTGCTTAGGGACTTTATAATAAGATACATTAGAGAAATATATGGCAGAGGAGGCAGCCATTCAACCCTGTGTACCTACTGTGGCTCGTTTTAGTCCCAATTAGTCATGCTTTCTGCTCTCTACTCATTGCTTTGCAATAATATTTCTTTCATAGATATATCTTTTTTCCTCATGGAAGTTATTAAATCTGTGCCTATTGTCCTTGCGGGCAGAATGTTCGATGTCATTCTCTTTGGCATTTTTCCCCAATTATGTGAAACCTGCGCCCTTTGGTTTCTGCGGTGAAAGCAGTTTCTCCTGATCTGCACTCCCATAACTTTGCAAAGTTCCTTAGAATCTCCCTTTCGCCTTTTAGGAGCAAGGCGAGCTTTGCCACGCTCTCCACCGGGCTGGAGTTCCTCATTCCCATTAGTGCTCTAATCAAATGGAGACACAAAATGCAGGAGTAACCCAGCGGGTCAGGTAGCATCTCTGGAGGAAAGAAATAGGTGAGGCTTTGGGTCGAGACCCTTCTTCCCACTGAAGGTCAGCGGAGAAGAAAATTTGAGATATGAAGAGGTACAAGGAGCAAATGAATGAATGGTGTGTGAGGAAGGACAGATCAAGCCAGCAATGACGAGCAAGGAAATATGGAGCCCACAATGGTCCATTGTTGGCTGTGGAGAAGGTGACAAAAGCCTTGTCCCACGGTACGAGTTCATTCCAAGAGCTCTCCCGAGTTTAAAAAAAAATTAAACTCGTGGAAAGCATGGAGAATGAACGTAGGGGTACGACGGTGTTCGGGGACATCTCTAAGCGCTAACGGCAGGTACTCGGGATGACTCGCTAACGGCAGGTAAGCACGGGAAGGCTCGTGAGGATTTTTCAACATGATGAAAAATGTCCACGAGAGCCCCGAGTACCGACGAGTGGCCATTACCGTAAATCTCCGAGTTCGAATCAGGGCAAACTCGGGAGAGCTCTTGGAATTAAGGTACCGTGGGACAGGGCTTTTAGGAGTGAAACTAACAAGTGAATCAGTGAAACCAAGCAGGATGACAGCGAAACTAGTATGACGAGTGGGATGGGAGAGGGACAGAGAGAGAGGGAATGCAAGGGTTACTTGAAGTTAGAGAAATCAATAATCATACCGCTGGGTGTAAGCTGCCCAAGTAAAATATGCAGTGCTGTTCCTCCAATTTGACCTGACCTTGACAGTGGAGAAAGGCCAGGATGGAAAGGTCAGAGTGGGAATGGGATGGGGAGTTAAAGTGTCTGGCAACCGGGAGAACGCATAGGCCAAGATGGACTGAGCGAAGATGGCAACAACGTTTCTAATCATTATACGCAACTGTTTGACATTGGTTCCAGAGTGATTAAAGAGAACTTACTCAAAAAAATAAAATATATGACTGGGACTAAACTTATTCTATAATAGTATCAGTGCAAGGCATTGACAAGTGCATCTGTTAGAAACATAGAAAATAGGTGTAGGAGGAGGCCATGCGGCCCTTCGAGCCAGTACCGCCATTCATTGTGATCATGGCTGATCGTCCCAAATCACTAACCCGTACCTGTCTTCTCACCATATCCCTTGACTCCACTAGCCCCTAGAGCTCTATCTAACTCTCTCTTAAATCCATCCAGTGACTTGGCCTCCACTGCTCTCTGTAGCAGGGAATTCCACAAATTCACAACACTCTGGGTGAAAAAGTTTTTTCTCACCTGAGTCTTAAATGGCCTCCACTTTATTCTAAAACTGTGCCCCAGTGATCAGCACAGTTTCTTGGTAATGGGGGAGTGTGTTGATAGAGGGTGGGGGTGTTGTAATTGGGATAGTGTATTGGTAATTGGAAGAGCGTGGTGACACTGCAGGAGTCTATCGCTACTTGAAAGAGTGTGTTGGTATCGAGAGGACGTGGAGATATACGGCTGTGCAATGCTTGATATTCAGGAACTGTGCGTTCTCTTGGCCCTTCCAGTAGTACGATATTCAAATCATGAGACCCTCATAGCTAATCAAGTTACTGCAGAGTTCCCAACTCAAAGATTGGGACATTTTGTGAACCCTGGCAATGAGCTAACATTGATCTTTAAATAAACAGGGACAGTTTCTTCCCACTTGTCATCAGGCAACTGAACCATCCTACCACCAACTAGAGAGCAGTCCTAAACTACTTTGGTGTCCTTTGGACTATCTTTGATCGGACTTTACTGGCTTTATCTTACACTAAACGTCATTCATGTTATTCCCTTTATCATGTATAACCATATAACCATATAACAATTACAGCACGGAAACAGGCCTTCTCGGCCCTTCCAGTCCGTGCAGACCATTTATTTTCCCCTATGATTGACCAGCTGTGCCACACTATGCTGCTATGTTAATATAGAATTAGAAACAGTGTCTACTCAGAAGCAAGATCACAGCAATCTGCATCCTTGTGATTTTCTACAAAATAATTAACTGAGCATCTTTCCCAGGCACATCTCCAAGGCTCAACACCTATTCCCTGGCCTATCTCTCCTTCATTTTAAAATAGCAATTAAAAATCAGAAAAGCCATGGCTTAGTACAAAAATAATGTAGTTTAGTTTCTGGTCACATGTACTGAGGTACAGTGAATAGTTGTTTTGGTGCATGCTTTCCAGTCAGCGGGAAGACCATACATGATGCAATCAAGCCGTCCACTGTGTACAGATACAGGATCAAGGGAATAATTTTTTGTGCAATATGAAGTCTGCTAAAAGTAGTCTGAGGGTCTCCAATGAGGTAGCTCCAATGACTGGCCCTTGATTGTGCTGGTGGTCTCGTTGAGGCAGTGTGTAGTGAAGATAGAGTCAATGGAAAGGGGGTTGGTTTGTGTGATGGTCTGGGCTGTGTGCACAATTCTCCGCAATTCCTTGCAGTCTCGGATGGAGATGTTCCCAGACCAGGCTGTGACGCACCCCGAATAAAATGCTTTCTGGGGCACATCTGTGGGACTCGGTGAGAGTTTTAAAGGAGAGACCATTCTTGCTGTAAAAGCTGATTTGATTAACATTGAAATTATGCAGCAGCCACTGGACGAGAGAGTAACGCTACCAAGCATGTTCATGTTCATCGTGTTCCTGCTTGTTTCTGCTTTAGGATTTATTCGCAGAGGAGGATGGAGATTTGGGGGGGACTGAGTTCAGACCATCCTTGCGTATCATCTGAAGCACAGTCTACAGGAGCTATGAGGAGGGGAGAACATTGTCTTTAGTCGCTCGTGCTAATTGTGTGTGAGAGTATTAGCCCTCCAGCTCACATCAACTGAATGGATTGTGCAGGGGCCAGGACAGGCGGTAACCGATACTCCCACTTTCGTTTAGCACTGAGCACCGAAGATTAATGATTTTCTTGCTGTGTTGCTGCAGATGATGCAGTGACCTGCCTGACTCTGCTGTTTCTGGGGAACGGAGGTGTCGCGGGATATCGCATCTTGTCGCGGGATATTCTCTATCATACTTTGGAGATTTCTGCCAACTAGGCTGAAAGCAAGCTCATATTTATATGGTACAATTCTGTGCAAAAGGAATGCTGTTGAGCGTGAAGTGAAGGTTTATGCTCATGCATGTTTAAGAAATAACTGCAGATGCTGGAAAAATAGGTAGACAAAAATGCTGGAGAAACTCAACGGGTGAGGCAGCATCTATGGAGCGAAGGAATAAATAGCATCTATGGAGCGAAGAACTAGGTTTATACTCGTGCAAGCTGATTGCCTGAACCACCTAATCTCATCCGCAGCAACCTGCATTTACATAGCCCCTTTAACAGTGGAAGGCTCAGTGGTGGTACGATCAGGTCAAGCTTGACTGACTTGCGCGGGGAGGTTTTAAGATAACCAGAGGTTGGGTGGAAATAGATTGTGTTAGACGCACTGTGAAAGGTCAGGCTGTACCTGTGGAGAAAAAGAGATCTTAACATTTCAGTTTAATTACTTTTCATCAGAACACAGTGCTGGAAGAACTCCGTGAGACAGGTCATTAGGGTGCCAGAGTGGCACAGTGGTAGAGTAGCTGCCTTACTGCGCCAGAGACCTGGGTTCGATCCTATCCACGGGTGCTGTCTGTACGGAGTATGTATGTTCTCCCCGTGATCTGCGTGGGTTTTTCTCCGGGATCTTAGGTTTCCTCCCACACTCCAAAGGTTTGTAGGTTAATTGGCTTGGTAAATGTAAAAATTGTCCCTAGTGGGTGTAGGGTAGTGTTAATGTGCGGGGATCGCTGGTTGGCGTGGGCCGAAGGGCCTGTATCCGCGCTGTATCTCTACACTAAACTAAATTATCTTCGGCTTCCTCCCACATTCTAAAGACGTATATATTTACAGGTTAAATAGCTTGGTATAAATGTAAAATTGTCCCTAGTGGGTGTAGGGTAGTGTTAATGTGTGGGGATCGCTGGTCGGTGTGGACTCAGTGTTTCCGCCCTGTATCTCTAATCTAAACTGAACTACAGAGAGAGCAAGAGTGGAGGTTAGGTCTTCAGCTGCCGATGGTGGAGAAGGTTGCGGGTGATCAAGGGGCCAGAATTGGAGATGCGCAGATATCAGTGAATGAGAGGGCTGGGATGCACTACAATGATTGAAAGAGTTGTGAAAGGGTCTAAACCCACGAAAAATAATTAAAAAAATTAAAGTGTTGGCGTAACTCAGCACAACATCCAGCATCTCTCGAGGTTTGGCGTTTCAGGTCAGGGGCCCTCTTCAGAGTGATTGTATTAGGGGGTAGAAACTTGAAAGAGATGTGGGGGCAGGACAAACCTCAGCAATTGTTGAGTGGGAACAGGTGAAGGGGGGTCTCATTGTCAGATTAGAAGAAAAAGGCTAGAGATGAAAATGAGACAAAATGGTGCACACCAGACTGGGCACAGGAAAGACAGAGAGAGGAAAAAAGATGGGATTGTTATCTAAAGTTGGAGAATTCAATGATCATACCATTGGGTTGTAAGCTACCTAAGTGCAATATGATTAAGAAAGAACTGCAGATGCTGGAAAAATCAAAGGCTGACAAAAATGCTGGCGGAGCTCAGCGGGTGAGGCAGCATCTATGCTGAGTTCCTCCAGCATTTTTGTTCATCTAAGTGTAACATGAGGTGCTGTTCCTTCAGCTTCACTCTGAGAAATGTTAAGGTCAAGACACGATCGTGTGAGCTACTGTGGTGAGGCGTGAACGAAACAGCAGGAAATTCAAGTCGGACTACTGAAGAAGGATTCCGACCCGAAACGTCACCTATCCCTTTTCGCCAGAGTCGCTGCCTGACCGACCCGTTGAGTTACTCCAGCATTTTGTGCATGTCTCTCTGGTGTGAACCAGCATCTGCAGTTCTTTCCTCCACCCAAAGCTTCAAGTCAGGCAGCAGAGCAATGAATGTTGATGGACGGTTCATGGCTCGAGACTAGTCAGGACAGCAGTGGAGTGGTCACTTAAAAAGGATAGACGTGTGAGTGAAAATCTCAACAGTAGATGCCTGGGCAACGATAAGTACTGCCCCGTTAAAGGATAAAAACTTGCATTGCAAATTCTGCTCTCAATTGTAAGTTTGCTCAACTCAACAGCCAAAAATCTGTAGCCTCCCTTTGATCTGGTATTTTGTTGGTTCACATGCTTGATCAATGGTGTTTTATCATGAATGTTTTATTATTATTAATGTTTAATGTTTTCTGAGTCATTCGTAACTGTCACTGTATGTCATGTTGTTACTTGTGGGCGGAGCACCGAGGCAAATTCCTTGTATGTGAATACTTGGCCAATAAACTTACATATTAAACTTACTTACATATATATTTTTAAAAAGTTCAAACATTCTGCGATCAGAAATCCTCTTTCTTTCAGCTTTTCAGTGAATGTAAGATCACACACGCACACATGAGTGGACAACTCAGTTCTGGGACATCTCCAGGGATGCTGCCTGTCCTGCTGAGTTACTCCAGCCTTTTGCGTCTGTCTTCAGTTCTGGCTCAGTCTATCGATGAGACTGTTGTAGGTCTCTGAGCATGCAAGCTATATATTGCTAATTGAAAAGCACATGACAGACTGAGAAAGAAATAAGGGAGACAAATCCTGTCATCTATTATTTAGCTACTTAGGAGCTGGTTGGTCCGAGAGACTTTTAGAGATTGTCACAAAACGGTAATTAAAATGATGTTTTGTTTTGGTTAATTAGCTTGCAAATAAAATATGGATGTTTCTTGGATGCTTGGCCAACATGAGGAAATATCACAGGGATCCTTGAAGTTATCAAATATTAGAGGTTAGAAGAGACTGCAGATATTATACAGCAAAGACAGGAGGACAACTGGAGTAATTGAATGGGTCAGGTAGCATCTGTTGAGGGAAATGGATAGTCCATGTTTTGGGTTGGTACCCTTCATCTTGACTGCTAGCGGATGAAAGGTCCCAACCTGAAACATCCACTGAAAGTCACAAAGTGTTGGAATAACTCAGCAGGTTCCTCCTCGTCTCCTTTCTAAAGGTCCGTCCTTTTATTCTGAGGAAATGGCCTCTGGCCCGAGATTCTCCCACAAATCGGTCAAGTAGTTACGAAGCTAGGGTGGTGAAGCTGTGGAATTCATTGCTACTGAAGGCTGTGGAGGCCAAGTCAATGGATAATTTTAAGGCAGAGATAGATAGATTCTCGGTTAGTACAGGTGTCAGGGGTTATGGGGAGAAGGCAGGAGAATGGGGTTAAGAGGAATGGGGTTAAAGATAAATCAGCCATGATAGAATGACGGAATAGAATTGATGGGCTGAATGGCCTAATTTTGCCCCTATCTCTTATGAACATATCTCTAACGCATTCCAGGACGGAGGTGGATTTGTGAGTTGGATAGACAGAGGTGAGGAAGTGACAAAGAGGTTGATGTTAGGGACATAGGAGCTGTAGGTCAAAGAGAACCTGTCGTTCACTCTGGCATTCAATAAAATCAATGCTGATCCTCTACTTTACCTTCAGCCCTAATCCAGGACTTCAGGTTGATGGTATTTGAGCAAGAGATTGAACAGAGAACAGGGAATTTCAAGAGAGAGTTAGATTTAGATCTTAGGGCGAACGGAATCAAGGGATATGGGAAAAAAAGCAAGAACGGGTACTGATTTTGGATGATCAGCCATGGTCATATTGAATGGTGGTGCTGGCTCGAAGGACTGAATGGCCTACTCCTGCACCCATTTTATTTGTTTCTCTGTAAACCATATCAGCCTGTTTGATGCATGTATCCTATTTATAAAACTCCACGGGAAGATTGGTTCTGAGTTGCCCAGACCACTCCAAGGGCCCACAGTTGGTTAAATTCAGCTGGCGGTCTATTTGGTGGGCCATTTAGTCACTAATGTTGGTCCCATGAGATTGCTGCACGAGTGGAGGTGAACTGTGTGTCTGAGCACATCATGCTTGGCTTCTGTGTTGCAGAGATTCCGTTTCTGAAACTTACAGCTTTCTGCCCTTGCTTTTGCTTTTGCCATACACATCAGCTTCTAAAGTCCCTGATGGCCAAAATGGTGGTCAAGCATGAAATTGCATTTTGGGACTGCTTATAACGCCGTGTATATCCACAATTTGCTGCTCATGGATGGGTCAAGCTCACACAGGTCTCTGTGCACATTGAGTATTTCTTTCTTCTGAATAGCATCATCTCCTTGGTTGAGCACGTTGGATTCCACAGCCAGTTCTTCGTCCATGAAGCACTGCACTCGGCATCAGACTGCATGATGAGCGTTTGCTGTTGTATCCTCTTCACCTCAGTGTGTGTCCAAATGCATCCAAATATAGACAGAGTTATTGATACCAGGCTGGGGTCGGAATATCTTCACCTAATTTCCCAGATGATACCGGTAACGTTGCTGCCTTGCAGTGCTTACAGCGCCAGAGACCCAGGTTCAATCCCAACTACGGCAGCTGTCTGTACGGAGTTTGCACGTTCTCCCCATGGCCGCGTGGGTTTATTCCGAGATCTTCGATTACCTCCCACATTCTAAAGACGTACAAGTTTGTAGGTAGACAAAAATGCTGGAGAAACTCAGCGGATGAAGCAGCATCTATGCAGCAAAGGAAATAGACAAAGTTTGCCTATTTCCTTCGCTCCATAGATGCTGCCTCACCCGCTGAGTTTCTCCAGCATTTTTGCCTACCTTCGATTTTCCAGCATCTGCAGTTCCTTCTTAAACAAAAAGTATGGAGGTAATTGGTTTGGTCTACAGATAAATTGTCGGTAGTGTGTGTCCGATAGTATTAGTGTGGGGGGATCTCTGTACATTTTACATATTTCCAAAGTTATATGAATATTACAAAGCAATATATATAAGCCTCAATTTTTTTTTTTTGAGAGTGAAAAGAATAAAGAGTAAAGAGATAACAGATGTTTAATTTAAAGAGTGTGATTAAATAATATTGATTATGATTTTGGTTATATGTGAGAGAAAAAAAAAAAATCAAACTAATAAAAATAAAAAATATATATATTACTGGCCAACAATTATTATACTAAAAAAAAAATAATTCTAATTCTTCTAATTCTCTCGATAAAGAGTACTCAAATTTTTTAACGTCTAGAAGTAATCGCTTAAAGTGACGAAACCCAATTACTGAGATTTTTAAGTTGAATAAACCCCATTGGCAGGAATTAGACATTCTCATTAGAATTAAAGATCTGTATGATGTGGATATCGAAGAAAGAGATTACTGCTGTTGCCATTTTATGAATTATATTATGAGCTATATTTTCCAAGCTATTCAAATATCTATTAACTTGAGTATTTTATTTATTCATCTTTAAACAGCAATAAATACCCTTTCTGCAGGTTGCCGTTCAGTTGGTTTAATGATAAACAACGTGTATGAGATGATGAATATTCCTCATTGGTTGACATTTTCTTTTATATTCGGGCACAACATTGATTTGTGAGCTTGCACCAGCCTGTTTATGGACTCTAGAGCTTGGGAAGTCCACTGCTTCTCTGCCACTGTTCCAGTGAGCAGTTTGATGACACCTCAGTGGGAAACGGCAACAAGCTGGTCTTGCTGAGCCTCACCTGATTCTGGGCATCTCCCATTTCCACGGACCAGTGGCGCCGTGGTAGAGTTGCTGCCTCACAGCGCCAGAGACCCGGGTTCGATCCTGACTATAGTTGCTGTCTGTATGGAGTTTCTACTTCATCCCCTGGCCTGTGTGGGTTTTTTCCCATATGCTCCAGTTTCCTCCCACACTCCAAAGATGGACAGGTTTGTAGGCTAATTGGCTTTGTAAAATTGTAAAATTGTCCCTGGTGTGTATTGGAGAGTATTAGTGTGCGGGGATCGTTGGTCGGTGCAGATTCGTGGGCCAAAGGGGCTTTTCCGCGCTATGTCTCCAAACTAAACTAAAATAAACTCAAGTTAAACAAAAATGTAAAGATTTGTAAAAATGTAAGAAATGTCAGACGGGTTTGACGTCAGAAAGTCAGAAAGAAGGGTTTCGGACTGAAACGTTGCCTATTTCCTTCGCTCCATAGATGCTGCCTCACCCGCTGAGTTTCTCCAGCACTTTTGTCTACCTTCGATTTTCCAGCATCTGCAGTTCCTTCTTAAACTAAACTGAAGGTGCCCGGAATCTCTGCAAGGTTTAGGTTTATTATTCTCACAAGTACCACGTCCAGTGATAAGCTTTGCTTTGCATGCTATTCCAAACAATCAGATATACCGTACACAGATACAACAGATCAATGTCAAATGCAGTAGATAGAGCAAATGGAAAGATACAGAGTGCAGGATATAGTACCAGAAGCTCAACAGTTGCTTGGACAAAAAGTCCACTGTCTTCAATGGGGTGGAGTAGAATCGGAGAGTACCCTAGCTTATGGAGAAGCCTGACTCAGGATCACCCATTGCTCAGAGACTGGTACGGTGCTTGAGGTAGCACTGATGTGGGTTGTGTTGGGGGCGGGGAAATTGCTTCTGGAGGACTATCTACTGATGGGCTGCGAGGAACAGGTGAAAGCTTTTGAAATTGTGAAGGACTGGTTCTTCAAACCGAAGGACATTCTTCTCACCTTGAAATAATGCAAGATGGTTGCAGCCTCGACGGAACCTCTGGCCCGTGACTGCTGGATGGAAGTGGAGAAGCAGGATTCAATAAGCCTCTTGGAACCTCACACCCATGTGTTGGGGAGCGCACAGAAGCTCTGACATAAAAGCACCCACCCTCTCCCCCCCACCACCACCACCACCTAAAGGTACTCACTCCCCTGGTCCATCTGTGGAGGGGTCTGTGGTTTGCATTTTGCCCTCAGAACCAACAGAGTCAGAGTGGAAGGAATTCACCCTCAATGCTGAGGGACTTTCTGAAGGCAGATAATCCATGAGCACAGAATGTTCTGTTGTATTCATTATAAAAGATTGACTAGATAAACAATTTGAGACTTTCTTGGTGTAAATATTGGCTTCTCATTTCCGTCATGTAAGTGTAACGTTAGACACAGTGGCTGTAGATTTTATAAGTCCCGTGAGATTCCCCCAGCCCATTAGAGTGTCAGATTGCTGACTGTCTAGCTCGATAGCGAATACAGATTGGATGTAGCATCCTGTTATTGTGGGTTTGTTTACTTGCTAGCCCCACTGGGCAGTTGTGGCGACATTGAATTATGCCGAACCTATTGTGGAATTCTTCGCTGCGACAGTATTTTCCATTATAGGAAAGAAAGTTAAATGAAAAATGTGATTAATTCATAGAAAACTATGACACAATGGCAGCTATTCAGTCTATCTTGTTTACGCCAACTAATGTTTGAATTATCTTGTTTATTTCCACTTCTCATGCATTGTAGATTTTGGCTTTAGACTGTAGACTTTATAGATACAGCGTGCAAACGGATCCTTTGGTCCACTGAGTGGGAGCTGACCAGCAATCACTACGTCCACTAACACTGTCCGACACCTTAGTGAGAATTTTACAAATCTACCAAAGTCAATTAACCTGCAAACTAGTATTACTTTGGAACATGGGAGGAAGCCAGAGCACCCAGAGAAAACCTACGCGGTCACAGGGAGAACGTACAAGCGTACAAACTCCGTATGGACAACCACATCAGGATCGAACATGGGTCTTAAGCGCTGTACAGCAGGAACTCTACCGCTGCGCCACTATGCAACTCTTCAAGGATTTAAATGTATATGGATGGATTCTGTCTCCGCCACCATGTCAAACCTCAATTATCTTTTGGGTGAAAGTATTTTCTTCAGTTTCCCTCAAATGATTCCAACACCTAACAAATCTATGTCCTTCAGGCACAGATACTTCCTGTTCATCTAGACCTGTCACCCATAACACACATTGATAATTATACTCGTATGTAAAGACTCATCAGTTAATTTTTGCACACTCTTGGGGAAGCAGAGGTAATAGATCACACAGAGTTTCTTGCCCAGACTAGGGGAACCGGGAACCAGTCGACATAGGTTTAAGATAAGGGGGGAAAGATTTAATAGTAATCAGAGAGGTGGCTTTTTCACATAAAGGGTGGTAGATGTATGGAACGAGCTGTCAGTGGAGATAGTTGAGGCAGGTAATTAACGTTTAAGAAACATTTAGACAGGTGCATGATAAGACAGGTTTAGAGGGATACGAGTCAAATGCAGGCGGGTGGAACTAGTGTAGATAGGACATGTTGGCCGGTGTGGGCAGGTTGGGCCGAGGGACCTGATTCCATGCTGTAAGACTCTGTGATGTTTACACACAGCTAGGGAAGTACAAATTATATTTATTGACGTACAGGCAAATTCTCAATATATACTTCTGCATAGCTGAGGAACCATAATTAATACTGAGTAATAGTTCTACACATCTGGTGAGTGTTGGTCAATATTTATAGACACTTGGAGCCACATTTAATACGATTGCACATCTGGGGAGCTTCTGCAGTTGCTGAGCTGAGGAACCATGTAAATATTTCCTCATCCTTGAGGAACTTTTATTTCTTAAGATATCTGGGACCTCACTACCTCACTGCCCCACGCTCAGCCCAAAATTGTTTCCTGACAGGTCGGTCCTGCAGTCAACTGATCCTTGTGGAAGCTCTGCTGAGTTTGAGTTTAGTTTAGAAATACAGCATGGAAACGGGTTTCACCGAGTCCGCACCGACCAACAAATCCCTGCACACTAACACTATCCTACGCACACAAGGGACAATTTTATGCTTATATACCACGCCCGTTAGCCTACAAAGGTCTACGTCTTTAGAGAGTGGGAGGAAACCGGTGCTTCCCGGAGAAAACCCTCGCAGGTCAGGGGCAGAACGTACAGACAAGCACCGTGGTCAGGATCGAACCCGGGTCTCCTGCGCTGGGAGGCAGCAACTCTACCGCTGCGCCACCGAAGCAGACTTATAGCGCAACCCCTGCAGATACAGACCCACTCCGAAAGCACTCAAGACAAATCCAAATACTTGCAGTTGCCAACAAGGTCAAGGGCAACAGACTAACTGTTGCTGGGTTGCAGTGGTTCCCATGGAGATGGAAGCTACATTTGGAAATAAATGAATTAGTGTTTCTGCAAACCACTTGGCAGACAATGAATGGAAGCAGACAGCTCGTGATTTACACCGAGCCTGACAAGAGGATTATTTAAACAACAAACTAATTGAAAAACATAACAAAAACCCAATCAGCGAGTATTTATCTGGATGGTTTGAATTCCCAGCTCTTTGTACGTTCTGATTTAACAAAGCATATTTCATTATGCGATAACTGAACTCAAATGAGTTCAGGGAGCAGTCAGGTGGATTGGCACTTGCCCTGCGGAAAGTGTCTGATCGTTGGGATTTGCTGGAATTTCTGGGTTCAGCTGCCGCATTGCCGATGGCTGGTCAACAATCGCTGGCACCGAATCCAAATCCTGTCCTTTGCTTTCAGCTTGTTTGTCATCCTTGGCTCAATCTTCAGAGTTACTTGGCAAGCGGCAGGTGTTTGGCTGGAATTTTGATCGCATGCCATCGCCTTTTCAGGGCCATGCAAATGAAAACCCTTGTTTTCTAGACTGCGTCGTGATCATGTAGCCTTCCAGGTCAAGCGGCATCAATCTACCGGGCACCGCCAGTCCCATAGGGTACTTGTGCCCACGGGCATCTTTCCACATCCATTGTGCATGCACTAGTGGTCTTGTGTACACTGCCGACTTCGCAGGTGCTTATTCCTCTTATGTTCCTGTAATGGCCTTATTACACCAAACAGTCAAAGGCCAAGAGAGAGTGGGTGTGGAAAGGATGTTTCCACTCGTAGGAGAGTCCAGGATCAGTGGTCATGGCTCAGAATAAAAGGATGTTCTTTTAGGAAGGAGTTAAGGAGGTATCTCTTTGGAATTTGCAGCTACAGAAGGCTGTGGAGGATATTCTTAAGGCAGAGATGGATAGATTCTTGATTAGTATGGGTGTCAGGGGTTATGGAGAGAAGGCAGGAGAATGCGGTTGAGGGGAGAGTTAGACCAGGCATGATTGAATGGCAGAGTAGACGATGGGCTGAATGGCCTAATTCTGCTGCTATCATTTATGAACTTATGAACATGAATTTGTTTACCTTTTCTTTGTCCATCTATATTGTTTCATTAACCAGTGTTGCTTCACCCCTTCCTTTTCATCCCTTGTCTCCTGGAAACCTTTTAACCTCACAATGTTGCTCTGCAGAAGATAGATACAAAGTGCTGGAGTAACTCTGCGGGTCAGGCAACATCTCCGGAGAAAAAGAAAAGGTGATGTTTCGGATCAGAACCATTCTTCGGACCCCTGTAACTCTGGCTGTTACGATAAGGCATTATCGATACCAGCTGTGACCTAGTGTCCGCAATCTTGTGGGAATGCTAAGCACAATTGTCCTGCTGATTCCAGACCAATATGTCAACATTGGAGGTGACTGCCTATTTTGTCACCAAAAATCATATGACATAAAGAGACAAGGAAGGAAGACTTAGTCGGAGGAGTTTACCCTGGCCCCTGAACCATTGACGGAGTGGATCTCCTTGAACCTCCCTGGAACCACCTCCACCACCTCCAGTTTAAAGTCCATTTGGAATATCTTGGAGGACCAAGAAACCAAGAAACAAGAGACCCTTCAACATTACCCCATGCTGCAGTGGTTAGTGGCATGTAAAGTTGGACATAAGGGATGAAGAGGTGAACCAAATCAAGGGTGTAGTTAACAGCAAGTCAAACACATTCTTTACGAGTGTCACACCTCCTCCAACAGGAATAGCAAACTTACACTCACAGAAAAGTAACAAGCAGATTGACTGAGAGTTTTGGAATTAAGGTGGCACATTGGCCTTTAATGAAAGAGGGTAGGGGTACATAAGTAAGTACGTCTTACTGTAGTTGCACAGAGGTGGTAGGAAGGGGAGGGGATAGGTTTATGTGTTAGTAGGACGGTGAGACGTTTTGGCCTCTGCTTTGGAGTCAACACAGCAAATGTTAATCGGATTCATTCTTGAGGTGATGTTTTTGTTGTATCTCAAGGACAACCACCTCATGTCAGTATGAGTGGTACAGGCCAATCTCAGATTTATTAAATTTGATAATTAATTTGATAGACACAGCATGGAAATAGTACAGAGTAACATGTTTGCACAACAGTTGTGCTGCTGCAAGTAAGAATGTCATTGTTTATTTTTGGGCCAGATGACAATGAAACACTCGTCTCTCTTGACTCTTTTGGGCCATCATGTCTGTCCATTTAACTGCTCATACTTGTCCATTGTTATCCCACTTTGTCATGCACTGACACCAGGGGCCATTTTCAGAGGCCAATAAACCGACAAACATGTGTTTCTTTGGTGTGTGGGAGGAAGCAGGTGGAAAACCACGCAGTCACAGGAAGAACATGCAAACTCCACACAGACAGCACTCCGAGGTCAGGATTGAACCTGGGCATCTGTCACTGTGAGGCAATGGCTTTACCAGTGCCAGCCTATGAATGAAATTGTGTTCCCAGGAAACCTTTTGTTCAGTGAAATTCTGGGAATTAAAATGGCTGAACAAGATGCATGGTGTGTATTAAGATGCAATGTATTCTAATAAGTGAAGGATGATGTGATATTTGTTTGTAGCTAAAAATAATTTTATATATTGAAAACAATACCCGAAAGAAACAATGATGTTATAATGGAAGTTTGTGAATTGAACATTTATAAATAGACGATTACCTCATCTCACTGGAACTTGGATGAAAGGTAATCTCATTGAAACAAAGAAACAATCTGAAAGGTTCAGACAAATTATATGTGGTAAATTTATTTCCTGAGGCTAGGGATGTGAGAGAGGGATAGAGAAGGCAATTAAGAAGGAATATGGCATGATGAAGCATTTAATATGCTAGTTGGAACATCATGTTTTAATAGTACAAGACTTTAGTGATGCCACCCCTGAAATATGGTGTTCAAGGTCTCCAGACTAGTTTAGTTCAGAGATACAGCATGGAAACAGGCCCTTCGGCCTACTTAGCCTGCACTGACCTGCGATCCCTGTACATTAACACTATCCTACACACTGGGAACAATTAGACATTCATACCAAGCCTGCACCTCTTCGGAGCGTGGGAGGAAACCGGAGATTTTGGAGGAAACCCACGCAGGTCACGGGGAGAAGGTACATTCTCCGTGCAGACAGCAGCCGTAGTCAGGATCGACGTTGTAATCGATTCTACCGCTGTGCCACCGTACTGCACCGTGCCGTGATGAAGCTGCAGAGTGCAGAGAAGCAACTCACAAAAATGATTCCAGGAATGGAGGGCTTGAGTTGTAAGGAGAGTCTGGATCAGCTGGGACTGTTTTATTTTTGATTTCAAGTATCTACTTTGATTTTTGGTCATTTGATCTCAGACTTGAATACACAATGAATGAGCATCCAAAATATCTGGAGCAAAACTCCAAAGATGCCCACAACATGAAAGCAAGCTTGCCACCTTTAAATCTCTCCCCTCTAACCTTAAATCAAAGCACCCTAGTGTTACAGTTCCCTACTGTGGGAAAAGGACTGTGGCAACCCATTTTATCTGTGCAGCTCATTTTAATCCTCTAAAAAGGTCATCTCTCAGCCTCCTCTGCTCCAGTGCCAGCTGGAAAATCAAAGTTGATGCCTTGAAATAGAAAATAAAATAGAAGATACTAACAATCAGGTCACGCGACATCTTTGGGACGAGGAACAGAGTTAACGTTACAGGTCAAAGACCCTTTGCCAGAACTGGGAAGGAAAGAAAAGAGGCTCGTTAAGCCACAGGAGGGAGAGGCTCCGATAGGGAAAAGCTAAGGAGAACATGGGGATACACTGTAAACCCAGTTATCTGGTCAATGAGTGAATGGGAACACTCAGAGAGTGAGAATGGGGACAAACAAACATAGACAAAAGAATGTCGAAGATGTAAATTGTAGAGTGGCATGGTGGCGCAGTGGCAGAGTTGCTGCCTTACAGCGCCAGAGACCCGGGTTCGATCCCGGCTACAGGTGCTGTCTGTACAGAGTGTGTACATTCTCCCCGTGACTGCGGGCTTTTCCCTGGGATCTCTGGTTTTCTCCCACACTCCAAGGAATACAGGTTTGTAGGTTAATCGGCTTGGTAAAATTGTAAATTGTCCCTGGTGTGTGTAGATTTGGCAGGGATCGCTGGTCAGCGTGGACTCGGTTGGCCGAAGGGCCTTTGTCGGCACTGTACCTCTAAACTAAACTAAAAGAAGGCAAGTTGATGTGCCTGGGATGGTTTCCTCTGGGAATGGAGGACTTGTCCTGTCTGATACATCTGGTACAGCACAAGAACAGGCCCTTCTGCCCAAGAGATCTGTGCCGAACACATGAATCATCCGTCTCTGACTGCACGTGATCCGTATCCCTCCATTCCCGGCATCTCCATGCGCCTTGTGGTACAAACAGACATGGCAATGGTGTTCAACAGGGTTTGGGATAAGCCTGTTAAACACCACTGTCTTATCTGTGTCTACCTCAATCCCTGGCAGTGCGTCCCTCCCTGCATATCTCCTTTAAACATTCCCTCTCTGACCTTAAGGTTAAGTCGTCCATATATAGACCATAGAAATAGAGATTTATATCTACTCTATCCCTCTTATTGTTTTACAAACTTCATCAAACTCTACGGCTCCCATGCCCTATGAATCCTGCAGATCTCCAGACCATCCTCAATCTGAAACATTAACTCATTTCCCTTTCCACAGATGTGGCCTGACCGGATGAATATTTCTTCTATAAAGTGCTGGCTGAATAACAAGTACACTGGCAAAGTTGTACATTCCAACTTGAAGAGCGAGGAACTTGCTGCACCAAGTGGCCTAGATACCCTCTATGATTAAAACTCATTCCCTCTGTGCTGATGCTACGTTCAAGTCTGCACTCCGGGTCACAGTCCTATATCTGGCATTCTCCCCAGAGTTTGTACGTTGTCCCCGTGACCTGTGTGGCTTTTCTCCGAGATCTTCTGTTTCCCCCCACACTCCAAAGATGTACAGATTTGTAGGTTAATTGGCTTGGTTTAAATGTAAATTGTCCCTAGAGTGTGGACTCGGTGTGCTGAAGGGCCTATTTCTGTGGTGTAACCATATAACCATATAACAATTACAGCACGGAAACAGGCCTTCTCGGCCCTTCCAGTCCGTGCCGACCATTTACTTTCCCCTAGTCCCATCTACCTGCACTCAGACCATACCTCTCCATTCCCTTCCCGTCCATATACCGATCCACTTTACTTTTAAATGTTAAAATCGATCCTGCCTCCACCACTTCTGCTGGAAGATCATTCCACACAGCCACCACTCTCTGAGTAAAGAAGTTCCCCCTCATGTTACCCCTAAACTTCTGTCCCTTAATTCTCATGTCATGCCCTCTTGTTTGATCTCAATGGGAAAAGCTTATCCACGTCAACTCTGTCTATCCCTTTCATCATTTTAAAGACCTCAATCAAGTCCCTTGTACTGTATATCTGAACTAAACTAAATCTTTCCCCTATCACCTTAAACCTGTGTCCACTGGTTCTTGATTGCCCTACCCTGGGTACAATACTCTGTGCATCTACCCCGTCTATACCACTCATGATTTTAAACACCTCTAGAAGATTCCCTCTCATCCTCCTGTGCCCCAACGTCTGCCCAACCTCTCAGTCTTTCAATTCCTGGCAGCATCCTCATGAATCTTCTCTGCACCAGATCTTTCCAGATTAACATCATCTTTCCTATCGCAGGGTGGCCAAAACTGAACACATCACTCCAAAGATAGACACAAAAAGCTGGAGTAAATCCGCGGTAGACAAAATTGCTGGAGAAACTCAGCGGGTGCGGCAGCATCTATGGAGCGAAGGAAAGAGGTAACGTTTCAGGCCGGAACCCTTCTTCTGACTCACCCGCTGAGTTTCTCCAGCAATTTTATCTACCTTCGATTCTTCAGCATCTGCAGTTCCCTTTTGAACAAGTAAATCAGTGGGACTGGCAGCATCTCTGGAGAAAAGGAATGGGTGACGTTTTGGGTCGAGACCCTTCTTCTTCAGACCCTTCTTCTAAACCAGCATCTGCAGTTCCTTCCTACACATGACTCCAAATGTGGCCTCACCAACGTCTTGTACAACTGTAAGATAAATCATACTTAGATATGAGCTGAGGTGTATTTCTGACCTCTGCAAGTGAAATACTGGTTGTTTCAGTGGCAACTTCATTAGTGAAGTTAGGTGCTAGAGATTTCTGAATATTTTTTTCCTATTCTTGCTGCCTTCCAACCCCTCACAGTAGTGCTCAGTCCCTGTGTGTTTCCAGCACTGTCTTCCAGCCCAGGAGCATTACTGGCCACAAAGGACATCCCCATCCTCTCCACACTGGACCTGAGCAACTAACACACGAAGGCTGCCGAAGATAGACTCAAAGAACTGGAGTAACTCTGCGGGACTGGCAGCATCTCCAGAGAAAAGGAATGGGTGATGTTTTGGGTCGAAACCCTTCTTCAGACCGGGAAGGGTCTCGACCCGAAACGTCACCCATTCCTTCTCTCCAGAGATGCCGCCTGTCCCGCTGAGTTACTCCAGCTTTTTGTGTCCATCTTTGAATTAAACCAGTATCTGTAGTTCTTTCCTACACATGAAGGCTGCATTCCCTTTTATCCCTGCAGGCAGTGGTGCAGCCATACTTGGCCCTCCTGCATTTGCACTTACACTCTCAGCTGATCCCACTAATTGCAGGCACACGCGTTGCCTCCCTGGCTTTAACTCTGCTCTAGGAGATGAAGCTCTCAGCCGGCTTGCTGGTGTTGGGTGAACTGGAGCAGCTGACCTCCCCCTGGCTCCCTCGCCTCTGACACTCGGCACGGATTCACACAGCCCGCAGCGAGGAAATTGAACTTTCATGGTTGATTTTCTGCTGCTTCTTGCTGTTATCCTCACACTCCCAGTCTCGCATTCAGCCCACAAGGTGAGAACTATGTCCTTGAGCGCACAATGAAGATGTTTCCTTGCTGGATTTGTTTTTAAATCCCTGTTGCCAATTGTAACTTATCCTCTGCTGAAATTTGGATTCTATTGGAGTAATAATTGTGTAACACAGGAGCTTTGTAGTTATTCCAAGGGCAGGAGATTTTCTTTGCCCAATGTGCCTGTCTTGGATATACAGGCTGTGGTGTTACAGATTTCTATGACTGCAGCATTGCTCCTTGCATCAGCAAAGAAATACCCCTCAGCCTCTGATTTCCCCACTTCCTCCCGACCTCTAATCCGACAGTCCTCTAAAGATGCCCAGCCAGTATTCACACCCACTTGACAGCCCCCCCTAGACCCCCACCCCCCCTCCCCGCACCCTCACCCTGATAACACAGCGACAATATGTTGGTCACCAATAATCCTTGCCTTCTATTCACTATCAGTGGTAAAGGCTGTTCCCTGCTCTTGATCCCTCCTAGTGCCCGCACACACACACATGCAGACACAAACACACATGCAGACAAACGCACACACACACATGCAGACACAAACACACATGCAGGCAAACGCACACATGCAGACAAATACACACACGCAGACAAAGGCACACATGAGGCACAAACACACATACAGACAAACACACTCAGACACACACAACAGACAGGCACACCACGCATGCACACGCACATGCACACACAAACACACACGCAGACAGACACAGCAGACACAAGCTCACATGCACGCACATGCATACCCGAACACACAAGCGGACAGACACTCAACACACACATGCATACACACACGCACTCACACACTCGCATACACACACGCATACACGCACACACATACGCATGCACACATACACATACGCCGACGCATGCATGTGATCTAGGTTTGACGAGTTGAAAGTTGTGTTCATTAATGCCTTACAATCCTGGCACACTAAATGGCAAAGTCAACCTCAATAAAATGGCCATTTTTTCAGTAAAGTTCATTCAAATGCTAATTGCATCGGTATGTAAAGGTTAATAGTAGAGTGGTAATAGTAGAAACTGAGTCTGCACTGCTGTAAAGTTATATAGGACACAAGTTGAGGTGATTAATTGTGCTATAATTGTCAACACATTCATGAACCATTGTGCATTGTAATCTATTGATCTCATGTTCATCTTCTCAGGGGCATGTTCATGGAATACAAACCCATTCACCTTTGACGTCTCCATGTTATCAGTTGCATTCCTCAAGGAACCAGCCGATGATAGACAGTCGGTTTCCATTATTAGCAAATACAACACTCGCTGTTAAACGCCGTCTGACTTGACTCTCTAATGCACCGTGTGACTCAGATGCTTGCAATAATGCCATAACTGTCATCCTCACAAGGAAATGAGCACAGTAGGGAAATCCAGAAATCTTCTGTACCTCATTGGGAATGTATCAACTTGCAGATGTCGTCCTAGCTACCCTCAATACTCTAAATGTTATTCACTTATCATGTATCTATACACTGTGAATGGCTCGATTGTAATCATGTAATGTCTTTCCGCTGACTGGATAGCATGCAACAACAAGCTTTTCACTGTACCTCAGTGCATGTGACAAGAAACTGAACGAAACTACACTAAACTAAACTGAACTGATCAAAACTAAATTATCTAGATGAACTATCCCATCAATCAGGGACAGTTTCATCCCAGCTGTTATCAGGCAACTGAACCATCCTACCACAACTAGAGAGCGGTGCTGAACTACTATCTACCTCATTGGTGATATCTTTGGTCGGACTTTGCTAACTTTACCTTGCACTAATTGTTATTCCCTTACCGTGTATCTGTACACTGTCAATGGCTCGATTGTAATCATGTATTGTCTTTCCGCTGACTGGATAGCGCACAACAAAAGCATTTCACTGTACCTTGGTGCACGTGACAATAAACTAAACTGAACTAACCTCAGGAGGGTAAGGGCCTTTGGGTAATTCATCACAGGTGCCAATAACATTGTTATGAACTGGAGAATGCCAAATTACAGGAAAATAAATCATATTATTATATTTATGGTGATCAAATTCTTATCGTAACTTTTTTTAATGTCTTTCCTGCATCATTATATTAATCCATAAATCCTTGACAACTTTATTAGTGAGTGCAGCTTGTTTACCTGTCAATCGTTTTCAAGAGAGAGCTAGATTTAGCTCTTAGGGCTAAAGAAATCAAGGGATATGGGGAAAAAGCAGGAATGGGGTACTGATTTTAGATGATCAGCCATGATCATATTGCATGGCGGTGCTGTCTCGAAGGGCCGAATGGCCGACACCTGCATCTATTTTTCTGTTTCTATGTTTCTACTGTATGTGTCAAAGTGGAAACACAGAATGTGATGCAAGCCACATTCAATCTTTCTTCCTCTCGGTGACCGAATAGGCAAGGTGGCGCAGCGGTAGAGTTGCTGCCTTACAGCGATTACACCGGCAGAGACCCGGGTTCGATCCCGACGACGGGTGCTGTCTGTACGGAGTTTTTAATTTCTCCCTGTGACCAGCGTGGGTTTTTTTCCCAAGATCTTCAGTTTCCTCCCACAATCTAAAGACGTACAGGTTTGTAGGTTCATTGGCTTGGTATAAATGTAAATTGTCCATAGTGTGTGTCGGATAGTGGTAATGTGCGGGGATCGCTGATGGGTGCGGACAGTGGGCCGAAGGGCCTGTTCCATGCTTTAATCACTAAACTAAACGGAACTAAATTTTCCCGAGGTGGTCTCTGAGCTGTGGGTCCCTCTAGGCTTGTCGACTCTGTGCCCACCCCACATGCAACCCTTGATCGTTTAGGTTCCCCCCACCCCCAACTTGTAGCCAGTCCCGAGATCTAGGGCGGTACGGTGGCGCAGTTGCTGGCTTACAGCGCCAGAGACCCAGGTTCAATCCTGACCACAGGTGCTGTCTGTACGGAGTTTGCACATTCTCCCGGTGACCGCGTGGGTTTTCTTCGGGTGCTCCGGTTTCCTCCCACATTCCCAAGATATGCAGGTTTGTAGGTTGATTGGCTTGCATAAATTGCCTCGAGTGTGTTGGATAGGGCTAACACACTATCCAAGTGTGTTGGGTTATAGCTATCGGGTGGTGGCTGGACAGCTTGGATTCGGTGGGCCGTAGATAGACACAAAATGCTGATATAACTCAGTGGGACAGGCGGCATCTCTGGAGAGATGGAATGGGTGACGTTTCAGGTCGAGACCCTTCTTCACACCCGGTGGGCCAAAGGCATGTTTTCCTGCTGTATCTCTGAAGGCTAAAGACCTGATCCTTTCCTTTGTGTGTTCTGCTGCAGCATAATCCATGGTGGAAAGAGTATAAATGTTATTCAATAGTATCCAGCTGTCTCGACACCTGGAAACTGCTTACCTTAGTTGCAATGGTTCAATAAGCGACTGGCTTTTGAGAATGACTCTCCAGCCCACTGCGAGCAACAAGGAACCTCCAGGCTCATGGTTGAAATTTAGAATCTGACATGCTGGTGAAAATAGATTTAGTTAAATATTTACAAGGGAATTTGAAAGAGAGAAATTTGGAGAGATATGGCAAGTGTTTTCAAGAGAGTTAGATTTAGCTCTCAGGGCTAATGGAATCAAGGGATATTCCCTCCATTGATGAACTGTACACTGCAATGGCCAGGAAGCGAGCGGGCAAGATCATCTCTGACCCCTCTCACCCTGGCCACAATCTCTTTGAATCACTTCCCTCTGGAAGGCGACTCCGGACTGTCAAAGCTGCCACAGCCAGACATAAAAACAGTTTTTATCCACGAGTAGTTGCTCTACTCAACAGCCAAAAATCTGTAGCCTCCCTTTGATCTGGTATTTTGTTGGTTCACATGCTTGATCAATGGTGTTTTATCATTAATGTTTTATTATTATTAATGTTTAGTGTTTTCTGAGTCATTCGTAACTGTCACTGTATGTCATGTTGATACTTGTGGGCAGAGCACCAAGGCAAATTCCTTGTATGTGAATACTCGGCCAATAAACTTACATTTTTATATGGGGAGAAAACAGGAACAGGGTACTGATTTTAGATGATCAGCCATGATCACATTGAATGGCAGTGCTGGCTCGAAGGGACGAATGGCCCACTCCGGCTCCTATGTTTCTATGTTTCTAAGTGCGTTGTGATGGATGATCTGGATGGCACAATTTCTTTGGACAAAATGGCTTCCTCCTGTTCGTGCAATGCATTCAAAAGGTAATCACAGTGAAGAAAACTTACTGCCTGTGATTATCCGATCAACGCAGTTCTGAAAGAGGTTGCCACAGTGTTTAGACTGAGATCTCGGACTAGGGCATTGCTTCTATTTTTTAGTTGAAGTGGTTATTTGATGTGTGTATAATGATGACACCTGATTTCCTCTCCGCTTGTCTAAGACATCAAAGATTGTCTTGGAATAGAAAACGTGGGGAAACAAAAATCGTGGGTCAAGAGGTTAATTAATTTCCAGTTTGATATGGAGAATTTTGGTTTAATTATTTTCCCTGTTATTGTGGCAAGAGGGTATAATTAATCTATTTATTCACGCTACGCTTTCTACATACTCCTGGTGGTCACCTTTTGCCTGACTGTGTCAGACTGAGAGCATCCTCAAAGCAAGAAAGTGCGAACAAAAGGAACCAAATCCTGTCTGTGCTGTGAGCACACAGAGGTAACACACAGTTGACGTTTCGCTTTTGCTATTAGCCCTTTGATGTCCCCGCTATAGAATAATTTGTCACATTCTAATTAGGATCAATCATTAATATGAATGGGTCCGCTTGCCCAATAGGCAGCTTCTTTTGTTAAGCAACATGTTGCCTCTTGTCAAGTAAAATTTAACTATGAGTGCTTGACAATGCCACTTAGACGGTGCGGATAAATCATCATGACAGGTAATACATTTTCTCTAAACCGTATATCATATGGAAACAGCACACGTTCAAAATCCACATTGCAATGAAATGTGACATTGCGATTCCAGCAGCCACCGATTCACACAGAGTTCTGAACCAGTTCTAGGGCCTTGGTGGAGTTGGCATTGCTTTTGTCAGTGGTCGAAATGGCAGAGGGTTTACACTCACTGTAGAAACAGAGAACTCTCCCAACGTTTAAGAAACAGTTAGACAGGTACATGGATAGGTTTGGAGGGATGTGGGCCAAACGCAGGCAGGTGGGACGAGTGTAGCTGGGACATGTTGGCCGGTGTGGGCAAGTTGTTTCCATGCTGTTTCACTCTGTGACTTTAACTACAGATGCTGGTTTGTACCAAAGATAGACACAAAGTGCTGGCATAACCCAACGGGTCAGGTGGCATCTCTGGAGAAAAAGGATAGGCGATGTTTTGGGTTGGGATCCTTCTTCTGAAGAAAGGTCCGGACCCAAAACGTCACCTATCTATGTTCTTCAGAGATATTCCCTGAATCAGTGAGTTACTCCAGCACTTTGTGTCTTTGCTTTTGTAAAATAACATCTGCAGTTCCTTGTGTCTCCAGATTCTCAGACACACCCTGATAGATGCTTGGGTATAAGTTTAGAATTCCCTAAATTAGATATGCGTGCGACAAATTGGGTTGGCTGAGGTCAGGTCACGATAATTGACCCAGTTACGCCAGCACATTTTGTCTATCTTTAGTTTACACATGCTCTTGAGTTTTATTTGTGTTTGTGGACTTGTTCAATGTTATCAGCTGGTATGGATCAGCATATGGATCAGAAATTAGTTGAACTTGGCATGATGTTCAGCACAGACTTTGTGGGCTGAATGGCCTGTTCCCGTTCTAAATTCTATGTTATGCTTGAGACACTGTTCTTCAGACCACATCCGTGGGTATCATAAGTCATAAGTCTGATCGAAATGGCAACATAGTTTGTTCCTAACTTCAAGCAAAGGTTGATCATCTGCTCTTTGTGGGACTGCCGACCATGAGATCATGCTGTGTGTGAACTAGATGCCCAAGGCTAAAGCATAATGTGCTAATGATGTACTTGGAGATGCTCTTCAAGAGATGCGTGTGGTTACAAAAGCAGGTAGCTTCTAGTAGTTTAGTTTAGTTTAAAGATACTGCGCGGAACCAGGCACTTTGGCCCACCGAATCGACAGCGACCAGCGATCCCCAGCACATTAACACTTAGCCTACACATTCTAGTGACTTACACCAAATCAATTAGCCAACATACCAGTACGTCTTTTGGGTGTGGGAGCGGTCCGGAGATCTAGGAGCAAACCGATGTGGTCACGGGGAGAACGTAAAATCTTCGTACAGACAGCACCCGTGGTTGGGATTGAACCCGGGCCTCCGGCACTGCAAGCGCTGTAATGCCCCTGTCCCACTTAGGAAACCTGAAAGGAAACCTCTGGAGACTTTGTGCCCCACCTAAAGTTTCCGTGCGGTTCCCGGAGGTTTTTGTCAGTTTGTCAGTTTCGACTATTAGGGGGACAGGCAAGAATCTCCAGGAACCGCACGGAAACCTTGGGTGGGGCGCAAAGTCTCCAGAGGTTTCTGTTCAGGTTTCCTAAGTGGGACAGGGGCATTAACCTGAACGGAAACCTCTGGAGACTTTGCGCTCCACCCAAGGTTTCCGTGCGGTTACCGGAGATTTTTGTCAGTCTCCCTAATGGTCGAAAGTGGTTTCCGTTTTAAAAATTGGTAATTTTTTAGTCAAAGCCGGTTGCGATGCTAGTTGAAGGTGGTTGCCGGAGGACAAAAACCTCCAGGAATCGCACGGAAACTTTCCGTTCAGGTTTCCTAAGTGGGACAGGGGCATAAGGCAGCAACTCTACTGCTGCGCCACCGTGCCTTCCAGTGGAGTCAAAAGTTTCTTGGTGAAAAATGAGGAATCATAAACGAAAAACAGCATTGGAAGTATACAAACCTGTTAATCCAGGGAGTTTTGGAAAAACACAGGTGATTGGAAGGTTAATAACAGATAGCAAAATAAAGGAATATGGCAAGTAAAAATATGACGACCATTATTTCCTTGCTTGGAGAGTAAATGAGGGATAGGATTGTTTGGGACGAATAGCCCGTTTCTCGGTTGTGATGAGTCCTTTACAATTTCTGCATTTAATTCCTAAATCCAACTGCAGAAACTTGCACAAACCCTGCAGCTCATAATCTTCCTCAAGTTCCTGTGAACTTTTGTTTGAAGTGTTAGAAAAATGGCAAGGCCAGCTATTTCTGTGTTAATCTTTCTCTGGAGATACTAGTTAAGAGGTATTTCACGGCCAACATTCCAGAAGAATTATCTGCTCTCCATGCATTATTCATATATTCTTAGGATGTCAGAAGCCGTTTGGCCCATTTATTCATCACGTGCGCAATAAAGTGCAGTGAAATGAATTTGCCAGCAGCGGTGCAATAAAAAAAGAACACAACACACGATAAAAAATCGACACCAACATCCACCACAGCATTCATCACTGTGGTGGAAGGCACAAAGTTTGGTCCATTTTCCCCCGTGTTGGGGACCGCAACCTTCGCTGCGGGCGCCAGATGTGCAGACAAGGTAAGTCGAGGACCCTTTGTCATAACTCGTAAATGGTGATTGCGCTTTGTCCAAAGCCAGTTTAAGGCTGACGTATAGTTTGGAGTCAAATTGAAGGATGACGGCAGGTTGTGAAAAAAGCAGCCGGTTGTTCTGCAGTTGAAGGTGGAGAAATCTATTGGAGCAGGGTTGAATATTTAACTTGACTGTTACATCAAACCTGTCAATGATTTGTGCCAGTAAAGCAGTCTGAGATGGATCCCCTTATTTATGTGGGAAACATCTGCAGGATCTTCAATCTGTATCTGGATGAGGGAATTGAAGGCAACATCTCCAAGTTTGCGGATGACACTAAGCTGGGGGGCAGTGTTAGCTGTGAGGAGGATGCTAGGAGACTGCAAGGTGACTTGGATAGGCTGGGTGAGTGGGCAAATGTTTGGCAGATGCAGTATAATGTGGATAAATGTGAGGTTATCCACTTCGGTGGCAAAAATAGGAAAGCAGACTATTAACTAAATGTTGGCCGATTAGGAAAAGGGGAGATGCAGCGAGACCTGGGTGTCATGGTACACCAGTCATTGAAAGTAGGCATGCAGGTGCAGCAGGCAGTGAAGAAAGCGAATGGTATGTTAGCTTTCATAGCGAAAGGATTGGAGTATAGGAGCAGGGTGGTTCTACTTCAGTTGTATAGGGTCTTGATGAGACCACACCTGGAGTATTGTGTACAGTTCTGGTCTCCAAATCTGAGGAAGGACATTATTGCCATAGAGGGAGTGCAGAGAAGGTTCACCAGACTGATTCCTGGGATGTCAGGACTGTCTTATGAACAAAGACTGCATAGACTCGGTTTATACTCTCTAGAATTTAGGAGATTGAGAGGGGATCTTATAGAAACTTACAAAATTCTTCAGGGGTTGGACAGGCTAGATGCAGGCAGATTGTTCCCAATGTTGGGGAGGTCCAGGACAAGGGGTCACAGCTTAAGGATAAGGAGGAAATCCTTTAGGACCGAGATGAGAAGGACTTTTTTCACACAGAGAGTGGTGGGTCTCTGGAACTCTCTGCCACAGAGGGTAGTTGAGGCCAGTTAATTGGCTATATTTAAGAAGGAGTTAGATGTGGCCCTTGTGGCTAAGGGGATCAGAGGGTATGGAGGGAAGGCAGGTACGGAATACTGAGTTGGATGATCAGCCATGATCATATTGAATGGCGGTGCAGGCTCGAAGGGCCGAATGGCCTACTCCTGCACCTAATTTCTATGTTTCCATGTTTCTATGTATCCAAGTGAGTATAGGTCGAACCATTGCCTTTAAGACATCAATTTGAAAAACCGCCTTGGATATATGTTGTCGCTAATTGAAAGTAGTAACAACAGTGGAGGATATGTGGTGTCAGGGCCCTGTTGGAAGAGTATGATAGGAAGAGCTTTCTTCTCCTTTTATCTCTGCTCCCTGGATTTGGACTCCGCCAAGCAGCGGAAGTTAGGTTTCGTTTAGTCGAAGCACTCGAGAAGTGTTTGCGTCTGGTCAATGTTAGCTCAATTCATGTCTGACAAGTCGTTTTGAATGATGGCGACAGGTTGGAAATGAGATCATCTGTGTGTCGCGCTGATCTAAGGTTGAAGGTGGCAAGATTTATTAGAGCGTTTTACCTGACGGTGGCATCAAACCTGTCAGTGATATGTCTCAGTAAGCAGTCTGATTTCACTGACACTGTCTCTACTGCAGTTAAGCTTCCTTCAAAAACCCCTTGATGTAAGTGTATGCAGATATGTTGCAAGTCACGATGTACTCTTATATTCAGTAAGGGTTTGTGCTTCAGACAAAACAAAGCAGTGGTAGAGTTTCTGCCGTACAGCACCAGAGATCTGAGTTCCATCCTGACGATTGGTGCTGTCTGTACGAAGTTTGCACGTTCTCCCCGTGACCTGCGTGGGTTTTCTCCGGGTGATCTGGTTCCCTCCAAAGAGGTGCAGATTTGTAGCTTAATTAGGTTCTGTCACTGGCCAATGGTCACTGGTTGTGTAGGATAGTGCTAGTGTACGGGGATCGCCGGCCAGCACAGACTCAGTGGGCAGAAGGGCCTGTTTCCACGCTGTATATCTAAACTAAACTATAAATATTCAAAAATGGCGTAAAAAATGTGAAGGAAATTTTGACACAAAGTGGTGGTTTCCAAGCGATGGGAATTATGTAGGGTGGAAACAACGTCTGATAGTTTAATGCACATGGCTCTGAATCTGACCTAAAAATATAAAGCACTTGGTTCCCTAGAGAGGACTTTGTTAAAAGTTTGTGAAGGCAATGTGGGCAGTTCAGAACAAACAGTTTGATACGCCAGACACCACTGACAAAGGAATTGTGAGCTTCAGTCAGTCAGAAACTTGCTTCATTTTTGACGCACACTTTGTTAATCAATTTTGAATTTGGGGAGCAGCCATTAGTTCATTGTACCGTTCACCAAAGACGCCGCACCGCTTCTCTGCGCTTTCTCCCGATTATGCCTCTCATTTGCTTCACAGATTACTTCCCTTGTGGATGTCCCCAGCTCCCACAAATCCAACTGTGCCCCTTGTATTTGGCCAGCCGGAGCTGCCGTCATGCCAAAGAGTTTGAGTTTCACACCTACTGTTTGTCATTCTCCAAAGATCCCACATCTGCCCTTGCCTTGCACCCAGTGAAGAACACTAGACTGAATGAAGGGCCGTGCTTCTTGCATTACCACCACACCAATGAATTCTGCTGTCAAACATAGGCAAAAGCATTTTTAATGTTCGAGTCGTTTGACCTACTTTGTCTAGCCAGAGTGTTTCATGGTTTCCCAATTCCTTTTGAGCACAGCTTGTAAAACAAAGCGTTTTCCTGTACCTTGCAGGCGACAATAATATACCTAAAGCTAGTCCTTCAATTACAACCATACAAATGCATGCATTAGGAGCAAGTGTGGACCATTTGGTCCCTCAAGCCTCTCCTACCTATGACAACATGATGGCTCATTTGCCTGTAATCCTATTTCTATTATCCTGCCTCCTCCATTTGCTTATCAAGAATCTACCTCCATCTGCTTTAAGAATATGTCAAGACTTTGCTTCCCCCATTCTCTTCTACTTCTTCTTGCGTATGGCGTGCACAGCCTAAAGTTGTAGGACAACTTGTTCTATTTGATCTTAATTGATTGTGCACGTCAGGTTGATTGCATTCGTCGAAACAGGGCGGACCACGTGAAGGTTGCAACCTTCCCCATTCTCTGAGGAAGACTGTTCCAAAGAGAGAAAAAGTTATGTTTTTTTCAAGTCGAGTTTCATCTCTAAAATAGATTATCTATATTTAAACTGTGATCCCCTATTCCAGATTCTCCCATTATTGATTATTGCATATTTACTTGTCTGTTGTTGCATTAATGAGCCTGGTAAGCTGCAGCAAGTAAGAATGTCACTGTTCTGTTGCCGATACAAATGGCAATTAAACAATTACAATTGTTTACAAAACACATAAATAATGACATGACTCTCGACAGCATTTATGTGCAGAGGGATCTTGGTAGACAGTCAAAATCTTTTTCCCAAGATGGAAAAATCGAATACTTGAAGACATAGCTTTAAGCTGAGAGGGGTAAAGTTTAACAGGGCAACAATTTTACAGGGGGTGATGAGACGGGGCCTGGAACGCGCTGCCAGGGTTGGTGGTTGAGGTAGATAAGATAGTATCATTTAAAAGGCTTTTGGATTGGCGCATGGAGGTGCGGGGAATAGAGGGACATGGATTATGTGCAGGAAGATAAGTGATGGTCTTGGCAACATGTTCAGCACAGACAGCGTGGGCCGAAGGGCCTGTTCTTGTGCTGTACTGTTCTATGTTCTAAGATCTAAAAAGTCTTGAGGAGAAATCCTCCACTTTCTCAAGACCTTTCAGGATCTAGTGTTTTAACTAAGACCCCTATCCTTTTCCTAAACTACACTTTCATAAGACGGTGGGCTGATTTTGCTTCGAAAGACAGGTTGACGTTATTTTGGACTCATTCACCTGCTCTTTTGCTATTTGGCAACTAAAATAGAATGCAGAGTATTGTGAGGCTCTTAAAGAACCAAAAAAGGGTCCCGACCTGAAACGTTACCTGCAAATGTTCTCCAGGACGGCACCAAGGTGCAGCAGTGGAGTTGTCACCTTATTTTTATTTTATTTAGTTATTTACTTTTTTAATCAAAAAATGTATTCAATTATTCAAAAAATAATACTTACACTACAATAAAACAGGCCAGAACCCACCACCATAATGCATACAAACATATATCCATAATAAACTACAATACAACTATGTTACAATCCTTGGTGCACAAAAGGCTGGAGAAACTCAGCGGGTTCAGCAGCATCTAAGGAGCGAAGGAGATAGGCGACGTTTCTGGTCGAGACCCTTATGTTACAATCCTTATTGAGGATACATTCAACACCCTGCGGAGCCCAGTGGTCCCGGAGCTCCCTCAGGAGTTGTTGCCTAATAGTGCTTGCTGGTTCGATCCCGACCACGGGTGCTGTTTGTACGGAGTTTGTACGTTCTCCCCGTGACCGCACAGGTTTTATGCGATCTTCGGTTTCCTCCCACACTCCAAAGACGTACAGGTTTGTAGGTAAATGAGCTTGGGTTTATATACTTGGTATAAGTGTAAATTGTCCCAAGCGTATGTCGGGTAGTGTTCTCTGGTTGGTGCAGGCTCAGTGGGCCGATGGGCCTGTTTCCACACTGTATCTTTAAACCAAACTAAACTAAGATGCGGCCTGACCCGTTGAGTTACTCCAGCACTTTGTGTCTTTTTTGAAAGAACACTAGCTGTTGTTGGCAGCACATAAACATTTCCAAGTGCGAGGAGTAGCTGCTTCCCCCTGTTGTTGAATACTCCTCAAAATAAATTAAAATCTGAAATGAAGGTTCAATGTTTCTGAGGGGAAAAAAAGCAGTTTTAAATTGGAGCGATTCTAGGCCAAGGAGTTAAAAAGCTTCATTCACCTCTTTGTCCGAATCTGCTTCATTTATGATGCAGACTCTGTGTATCAATTTTAAATTTGGGGAGCAGCCACACGCTCATTGTGCCGTCTACAAAAGATGCCGTGCTGCTTCTTTTGCTGTTTCTGCCGATTACGCCTCACATTTTCTTTGCAGCTGACTTCAAGGGTTTTCCCGGAGGACACGAGTCAGGCTGTGACCCTCACGTTTAGCCAGCACTGCCGCAGAATAATTGCAGCATTAACCTTTGACCGCAATGACTGATGGATTCACCTCTTCACCTTCCGTCAGAGGGTGGTGAATCGGTGGAATTCATTACCACAGAAGGCTGTGGAGGTCAAGTCAATGGATATTTTTTATGCAGAGATAGATAGATTCTTGATTAGTACGGGTGTCAGGGGTTATGGGGAGAAGGCAGGAGAATGGGGTTACGAGGGGGAGATAGATCAGCCTTGATTGAATGGTGGAGTAGCCTTGATGGGCCGAATGGCCTAATCCTGCTTCCATCACTTGTGAACTTATGCAGTTTGCTCTGCGCTACCTCAGCGTTGTACTGCTGTCTGGTGCCTTTTGTGTCAGTGCTTTTAGTGACAGGGTTGGCTCACACCCTTTATTGAGATTCAGGGTTTACTGCATCTTGTGGGTGGCATTACCTTGCCAGTAGACGTACAGTTCACGTTTATGGAATGCACCGTTGGAGGTACCTGCCTTCTGAGGCACCGTCTGCTCTCTCTGTCTGCTAAAGAATCCAGAGCATCAGTTTAAAACAGAGTTAGCCCATGCAGCCTGTCCCATAAACTCACACAATATTACCTAATGACCAATTAAGTGGTGATTATTATATTGTTCTTGGTGGGACTTGGTGAGCTGTGTTATTCTCAACATTGTCTACACTTCGGAAATACTTCGAAGGCTTTATGGATCAGCTAAAAAGGATATGAAAATGCAACCTTCACTTTTTTTAAAATCGAAACTGATCATTGATCTGGTATTTTGTTGGTTCACATGCTTGATCAATGATGTTTTGTCATTAATGTTTAGTATTTTCTGAGTTATTCATAACTGTCACTGTATGTCATGTTGTTACTTGTGGGCGGAGCACCAAGGCAAATTCCTTGTATGTGAATACTTGGCCAATAAACTTACTTACTTACTTAGGTAGACAAAGGTGCTGGAGAAACTCAGCGGTTACCTATTTCCTTCGCTCCATAGATGCTGCCGCACCCGCTGAGTTTCTCCAGCACTTTTGTCTACCTTCGATTTTCCAGCAACTGCAGTTCCTTCTTAAATACTTAGTTACTTACTTACGTAAACTTTCATGCTTCTAGTTAATTTTACAAGAAGTCTTATTCCATGTAGTTTTTGGGTAAACTTTGGAGGACTGACCCCCCCCCCCCCCCCCCCATCTTTGCACATCCCCAACCCTCTCCACTCATCACATTAATATCTTACAAAACTTACAAAATTCTTAAGGGGTTGGACAAGCTAGATGCTGGAAGATTGTTCCCCAATGTTGGGGAAGTCCAGAACAAGGGGTCACAGTCTAAGGATAAGGGAGAATTCCTTTAGGACCAAGATGAGGAAAACATTCTTTACACAGAGAACGGCGAGTCTCTGGAATTCTCTGCCACAGAAGGTAGTTGAGGCCAGTTCATTGGCTATATTTAAGAGGGCGTTAGATGTGGCACTTGTGGCTAAAGGGATCAGGGGGTATGGAGAGAAGGCAGGTATGGGATACTGAGTTGGATGATCAGCCATGATCACATTGAATGGCGGTGCAGGCTCGAAGGGCCGAATGGCCTACTCCTGCACCTATGTTTCTATGTTTCTATGATTTGGGAATGTTCACTAAGTTGCAACATCCCAGCATTGAATGTAAAGGGCCTGTTCCACTTTCCCGAGCTGCTCACGAATTCTCCCGAGTTTTCCCCTTGATTCAAACTCGGAGAATGTTAGTAACGGGGCCGTCGGAGTCCGTAGATATATCGTAGTGGCTCGTTATGCCAGCCGTAGGTACTCGGGGCATCAGGACAGTCGGGACGATTTTTCCAGCACGACAAAAAATGTCCACGAGTAAAAAGATAGTCGGGAGGAGACAAATTGCAACATTTAATGTCCCGAGCACCAATGGCTGGCATAACAAGCCGCTATGATGTATCTACGGACTGCTACGGCCCCGTTACTAACATTCTCCCAGTTTGAATCAAGGGAAAACTCGGGAGAATTTGCGAGTAGCTTGGGAAAGTGGGACAAGCCCTTTCCTTGCCTTGGTATTTCACGCAACTCCCATTTGCTGCAGTAATGTATTTAATAATTATCTTTTGTAATAAGAGAATGCCATGTTTAGAAAATGCTTAATTATAGGGAATCATAGAGGCAAGCAACCAGGAAAAAGGCCCTTCAGCCCAACTCATCCATGCTGTTCAAAATGCCCCTCTAAGGATGGACTAATAAGAGTTATACAGCGCAGAGACAATTTTTTCCAGTTCCTTGAAATAGCGCCAACGACATTCCATTAATATTTAATCAGCTGGCTTAATTTTTAGCCATTTAATGGTCGCTTTTCCTTTCTTATCAGAAACATATGTATAAATAATAAGCGTGAGCATAATGCATGTATGAAAATATCAGCAATGTCAGAAAATGGCTTTATGACAGCAAGCATCATAAGCAGCCACATTGAGTTTGAGCAATATTGCGCAGTGCTAATAATTTGAGATGTTGGTTCATGTTTCCTGGCATCAGGGCACTGAAGGATGTTTGGGTGTTAGGGTACAGCTGATTGTATGTCTATGTACGGAGTCCATCAGATGGGTCCCAGTCTCAGGTAAGGTCTTCCCGCACTGTGTCAAAACCCTGGCTGGTTACCAAATGGACAGGGATCATTGCCCTTCTCTCTCTCTCTCTCTCTCTCTTTCTCTCTCTCCCTCCCTCCATCCCTCCCTCCCTCACCCCCTCCATACTACTACTATGCTAAGGGTTAGAAGGTAGGTCTGAACTCACAGCTTCATGCTCCTTGTCCACCAGTAATCCAAGCCTCACTGGATTATTAGTCAGGTAAAGCTGAACAGGGATCAAGATTAATTTGCAGTGTGGACTCCAAAGTTTAGAACATTTAGCAAGTGGATGCTTTGCTCATGCAGTCCACGACTCACTCCAGATAAGTCAGCAGTGCATGCTCCAATGCAGCGCTGCAAGAGGGCTGCACTCTGGGAGATGCAGTTGCATGGATGAGAAGAGAAGTTAAGGCCCTGCTTCAATGGATGGAGGCCACTGATTCAATCAGGCAGAGTATTGTTTCCCTGACACCTCCAGTGAACATCCCCAAAACAGGTCTCAGTGTGATCACGTTTGTTTGTTGTTTATGGGAATCTGCTCATTACAATTTGCTTCTGCATTACCCAAATCTCAACAGTGACTGCACTTTGAGAACATTTCATTAGCTGTAAACCTCTTGGGATGTACTCAGGCTGTGAAAAGTGCTCTAGAAATACTAATCTTCTGTTTGTTTCATTCCTGGGATAACAAGCCAAGCCTGCTCCTTTGCTCCTCGGTTCATGTCAACATTCCTTATGTTCCTGCAAAATAGTGCCACAGATACACTCCAGAGTGATAGTGCGTGTGCGAGTAAGTGTGCGCACGTGTTCATGTGTATCTGGGACTGGGTACCTCTGTGTATGTGTGGATGTACACGCACACACACACACACACACAATGCTCACGCTAGCGCACGCACACACTTGCACGTACTGTACACTCGCACACATACTCACTCACACATGCATTCACACACACACACACTTACATGCACACACACTCATGCACACACACTCACATTCACAACCACGTGCACACTCACCGCACACGCTCGCGCACACTCTCACGCACACTTATTTGTGCACTCACACACACACACACACACACGCACACAATGATGAAACATGCAAATACATACCGGCAGCTGCTAAAACATGTGCAATTGTGTTGTTGCACTGTGCACAAGTGTGAATGCCATCTTTGTACATTATGTTTACTTGCTGTAGCTTTAACATGGCCCTCCGTGGAATATTCGATTGTTCTGGGAGTCCAAAGCTGCCAGGGAACTTTAGTTTTCTGCGCAACTTACCAGAATCCGACAGAATACCGTCAGAACCAAAAAGCTGATGATGTGGGAAAGTGCAAACCATTGGCTGTTTAAAAAAGGCTATACATGATATTTGAAAAAAGCTTAAGTGATACAGTGCAAAATGAGGAATAATTAGTGATTTTCGCTTGGTGCAGATACAAGAGGTGAAGAGATCACAGAAGCCAGCATTATGCGGTAAGAATAAGCAGTTGGGTTTTGTACAAGGAATCTATTGGAGAGGATAGAGAAATGATTGATCATGGCGATGAGGACAGCTGAAATACCAGAGAGCAGAGAATTATTTGTCTATTAAAATAGTATGAGGCTGGACTTGAGAGATAAGGAACCAGTTACTGCATATGTCCCTTTACCAGTGAGGAGTGGTGAGAGGGAGCAGGGAAGGCTGTTACTGTAATCAGCCCCAAATAGGATTTGCTGGAATCGCACAGTGGAAAGCAGATGATATGAGGTAAATAAAATAGGGTTGCTTCGAAAAAATGCTTTGTGCACATAAAACAGACAGGAAGGATGAGTTTTGGTTTGGAGATACAGTGCGGAAACTGGCACCCACTAACACTATCCTACACCCACTAGGGACAATTTATATTTATGCCAAGCCAATTAACCTGCAAACCTGTACATCTTTGGAGTGTGGGATGAAACCGAAGATCTCGGAGAAAACCCAGTCAATTCATTGGGGGGAACGTACAAACTCCGTACGGACAAGCACCAGGATCAGGTACGTACGGTCAGGATCGAGCCCGGGTCTCTGGCACTGCAAGACAGTAGCTCCACCACCAGCTCCACCATGTCCCCCAATATTCATTAAAACTTGCATCCATGAGATATTATGGCGTTGAGGTTGATAATGTTCACAAGTTCACGTTATAGGAGTAAAATTAGGCCATTCTAATGTTCCTTGAAAACGTTAGGTGAAAATTAACGGACAGTCCTCTCCTCAAAACAAAGTTAATTTAAGTGATCTGTTAATTTATATTGAATTATTCAACAGAATTCCCCCCGGGCTCTGCTCAGATCACTAGATAATTTGATTTTTTTTTCAAGCAAAATTGCCTTTTAATTCACAGGAGGAAATTGCATTATCTAAACATCGGGATGAAGCCTGCATAGAAACAGTACGCTTAGCATCAGTTGGAGCAACTAGCTTCGAAATGCTCTTTTGAGTGATCCTGGGAATAAACCCTTGGAGAAGAATAATTTGCTCGGGGAGACGGAGATGTTTATTGGAAAAGTTAATGAGGTGGTTTTCAGAAAGATTTTGCTCAGGCTCTCAAAGTAATCACGTACATTAGCAGTGCTGAATGGGACGTGTTGTCGGATAATGGCGAAGGGACACTGCACATGAGTCTTTTGCAGGCTCACCGTGATGGATTTTAGTACTGCAATATTTGTCTTTCAATATACTATTATCCTGGGTGAAGCCACATCTAATTATGAGATGATTCCAAGTAGTCAGAGCAAATAATAAGGATCTGAGATGCGAGATTGAGGAAGATTAAGGTCCTTCAGCTGACTGAACCGTTAGGTGGCAGATGTAGTTCAGTATGGTTAGTCGTGAAATTTGCAATGCAGGACCAAATGAGGCAATGTGTTTTTTTTGATAAGTTGTTGATATTGCCAACAGCAGCTTTTAATGGAGTCAATATCCTAATGTTCATCGTAAAGGTACAAAGGAAGGAAAAGAGACAAAAACGCTGGAGAAACTCAGAGGGTGAGTGAGGCAGCATCTATGGAGCGAAGGAATAGGTGACGTTTCGGGTCGAGACCCTTCTTCAGACTTAAGTGTCATTTTCAGTTCAGTTTAGTTTATTGTCATGTGTGCCGAGGTGCAGTGAAAAGCGTTTGTCGCGGGCTAACCAGTCAGCGGGAAGACAGTACCTGATTACAATCAAGCCATTTACAGTGTATAGGTACATGAGAAGGGAATAACGTTTAGTGCAAGGTTAAGCCAGTAAAGTCCGATCAAAGATAGTCCGAGGGCCACCAACGAGGTAGATAGTAGGTCAGCACTGCTCTCTAGTTGTGGAGGATGATTCAGTTGCCTGATGCCAGCTGGGAAGAAACTGGACCCTGGTAGAATCTGTATTTTAGCTTCTAGTTGATGCACATGGAGCTTTAGCCAGTTTACGTAAAACACCTTGCTCCATTATCCCATGTGGTTCAGTGGCTGAAGGAATAAAAACCCTTTCGTCTAAAGCAGAGCTACCTCCCCTTCAATCAGCCAATTTTAGATGATTGTAGGTGTCTCCATGGCTGGAGCAAGCACCCAGTACGTCTGAGTTATCCAGATGACCCTGGGCCTCAGCAGCACTGAAGATATTGGTCCTGTGTAATTTGAGCACCAGTGGGCTGAGCAGCATTAATATGTAAACCAAAAGCAAAATTCCTTTCACCAAACTGCGAGGATTTTGTACTGATTCATGTCTAGAATCAGTGACCGAGAATATTCAGCGGGCAGAATAAGTGGATGAAATGTGAGGGATTTGTTGAGCAGAAGTAATGAGCCAGCCTGCTTGGGACCTGCCAGCAGATCCTTTATACCGACTCAATGCTCTTCCCTTGTTTCCCATTCCGTCTCTGAAGGTCTGCTTTGTTTATTAATGCGGAGTGCGGATGACACAACAAAGCCTTTCCAAACAAAAAAAAAATCTACAGCAAGGTGACAGTTGACTTCATTCTTTGTGCATGTCCCTAAAAAGGACAAAGATGCTAAACGAAGGCTGTCGGGCTGAGGAGTTCCGTCCGGTGAAATTAAACATCAAGACTCCCGTGGATGTTGCTTGTGGTGAGACTGCGCACAGTTAATGTGTGGCAGACAGTAGTTTCCTCACTTCTGGGTCAGAGTTTAGTGGGAGCACCCTTCCATCAGCTTGATGGATTGGACTGACGGTGTTCGGATTCTGTCGACAGCCAATGGGTTTCATTCAAGCTGATTTTGACAGCCTTAGAAACATAGAAAATAGGTGCAGGAGGAGGCCATTCAGCCCTTCGAGCCAGCACTGCCATTCATCGTGATCATGGCTGATCGTCCCCTATCAATAACCCGTGCCTGCCTTCTCCTCATATCCCTTGACTCCACTAGCCCCTAAAGCTCTATCTAATTCTCTCTTAAATCCACCCAGTGATTTGGCCTCCACTGCCCTCTGTGGCAGGGAATTCCACAAATTCACAACTCTCTGGGTGAAAACGTTTTTTCTCACCTCAGTCCTAAATGACCTCCCCCTTATTCTAAGACTGTGGCCCCTAGTTCTGGACCCGCCCAACATTGGGAACATTTTTCCTGCATCTAGCTTGTGCAGTCCTTTTATAATTTTATATGTTTCAAGAAGGGTTCTGAATATTCCCGGTGTGATTTTATTATTTATGAAAATCGCGGTTAATTTTAGATAGATGATATAATGATGTAAAAGCTGATCTGAGGATGTTAGAATATTAATAATGCACACTGGATCTTAATATGTGATTGGGGAAAGTGTTGAACACTGCATAAATCCTAGAGTCATACGGTAGGTTGAGAAATAGATAAAGTTTTAGAATCAGAAATTTAAGATAAAGACCACCAGGCCTTTGAGTCCACACCATGGGCCAAGCGCCTATTTACACTAATCTTATCTTTATTTTTCGAGGAAAGCACAGACGTAGTACCTTTGGCCAACCAAGTCCACACTGACCATTCAAACATCCATTTATACATTTATACCCATTTATAGTTCTTCAGTCTGAAGAAAGCTCTCGACCCGAAATGTCACCCATTCCTTCTCTCCAGAGATGCTGCCTGTCCCGCTGAGTTAAGGGCCTGTCCCACCAGCATGCAACTCTATGCGATTAGCGCGACCTAACGTGGTCGCTTGAGCCGTCCGGCGTCGCGGGGCCGGTCCCACTTCGATCGCCGGAGCCGTCCGGAATTGTGCGGAGTTCGTCCCGAGTTCGTCCCGACACTGCGCGGGCTCCGAAAAACTGACAATGTCCATAAATTCCGCGTGGCAACGGCTTGTCGGCTCGCAGTCGCCTCGACGTTTACACACCGCCCCGACATCGTGCCTCCGTGACCCTCTCTGTAGGTGCCTCCGTGACCCTCTATGTGTGTGGCTCCGTGGCCCTGTGTGTGTGTGTGCCTTTGTGCCCCTCTCTGTGTGCCCCTCTCTGTCCTGGCGAACTTACCTTAAGACTTCGCTCCAAGTTCGCCTCACTTTGCGCCGCGTTGCGCCACTCACCCGACCTCCGCGCGGCCCCCGCTTCTAGTTTGATCGCGTTCATCGCATAGTTGCATGCTGGTGGGACAGACCCTTTACTCCAGCTTTTTGTGTCTGTCTTTGATTTAAACCAGCATTTTCAGTTCTTTCCTACCCATTTATACTAGTTGCACATTAATCTAATCCAGTTTTATTTCCTCCATATTGTTATCCAAACCCCCAAGATTCTACCACTCACCTACAGACGAGAGGCAATTTACAGAGTCCAATTAACACCTATAGATGGCATAAGGGCTTCATTCAAGCCCTTGAATGGGCTGCCAACTGCACGTCTTTGAGATGTAGGGGGAAAACTGGAGCACCCGGAGAAAACCCACGTGATCACAGGGAGAATGTGCAAACCCCCGTCCAGATAGCACCCGAGGTCAGGATTGAACCCAGATATCTGGCGCAGTGCGGCAGCCACTCTATTCGCTGCGCCACTGTGCCGCTTACTCCTCTCCTCTCATATTCCCTTCACTTCTCCCTCCGCACTCTACCACTCACCCCCACACTCGGCCAATTAACAATTACCAGCGTGCATGCCTTTGGGGTGGAGAGGATACCGGAGCATTCGGGGAAATCCTGCACACTCCACATAGACAGCACCGGAGGTTAAGTTTGAAAACAGATGGCTGGAACAGTGGGCATAAGCTCCAGCAGTTGTGCCACTCTGCTGCCCAGCAATGGTTTAGCTGGGTGCCCAGCATGAAAGCATCAGTGCATCAAATTGTAAAGAGTATTGTAGAACGGGGTGTCATTACATTATAATTTCTAAAATGTTCATCCTTGTGGTTAGTTAAAAAACAACCCAGATGCATGCATCTATCGACTTTATTCTCACATTTGGGAGAAAACTTGCTCCAAGCAACTGATATGGTGTAAATTTGGAGATGAAATCTGTCTAATTCTGCAATAAACAAAGTTCATCCATATTTATTGTGAGGCAGTGGTTCTGGCTGTGAAACATCTGGCCATGGTTTATCGTGTGATAATAACCAATGTGGAGGAAGGAAAGCTTGCACTGTTCCTGTTCTAGCTTGGTACTGGTCTAATAGACAACAGGTCTAGGAGTAGGCCACTCGGCCCTTCGAGCCAGCACCGCCATTCAATGTGACCGTGGCTGATCATCCACAATCAGTGCCCCGTTCCTGCCTTCTCCCCATATCCCCTGACTCCGCTATCTTGATGCACAGTGAGGTCAAAGGCGATCATACCCAGCTACGCCACTCGCTAATCCACATTCCTGCCAACAGTGGCACAGAGTTGCTGCCTCAGAAACCCAGGTTTGAACCTGACCACAGGTGCTCTCTGTGTGGAGTTTGTACATTATCCTGGGACACGTGGGTTTTCTCCGGGCGCTCCGGTCTCCATCCACATCCCGAAAGACGTGCTGGTGTGCGGGTTAATTGCCCCTAGTATGTAGAACATAGAACTAGTATGAACCCGGTGGGGAGAAGGGTCTGTTTCCATGCTGTACCTCTAAAAGGAGGCAGTCAGTGGATGGCTTTTGTACACCGCCTGATGTCCCTGCTCACTTGTGAACACATTTAGTTTCATTCCTAGCTTGCCTTGGGCAGAGGAGATGGGAAACAAGATGAATTGACATTGTGCTTTACTTAGGGGAACGTATCTCAATACACTGGGGCACGCACGGTACAATCATTCCTCGATTATCAGCCTGTTTCAAACGAAGTGAGCCGTTTCTACAACATTTCATGAGCTCTTTACCTACTGTTACTTGCTTTCTGGGTGTCTGTCATGACAAGGCCCAGGGTGAGATTACTTCATCATCGCAACATTACTTCCCCAGCTGATATTACTTGCATGGTCCACAAACTCTGCAATTCTTGCTGGAGGACTTAACTGCAGTTGATGAGCAGTTACAAAGGTTCATTATGCCTCCTCGCCTTACAGGAATTGAGCTGTGCTTTTTCCTGGAGATTTGCTATTTTGCTCCCTTATTTCAATCCATCGGTTGTGTCCCACAGGACTTGTCCTACCTGTTGCTCCTATGTGTGGGGAACCAGCTGGTTACAAGGACCTGCCATTGCCTCGTGGCCCACTTCCCCCACCATCCGCCCAACAACCTCCCTTCCCTGCAAGATCCCTGGCCTCCAATTAGCAGCACAAGGCTAAGTCTGGGCTTGGCTGGCATTGGGGAGGGAACCTCGGTTCTTTGTTTGCTACAGTGCGATGCTAACATCCACAGCAACTGAAGCCAGAATATTTCTTCCATTTCAATTCATCAGCGCCATCCCGAAGGAACAAAGTGAAGGACTATTGAATGCAGAGCTTGCAACACAGTGGTCGATGGAATTGATGGAATAGGTTCAGTTCAGTAGTTTGCCATGCAGTTATTAGATGTGGTTTTGTTTTTGCACGTATCAATGGTGTGCGTGTTTGGGCACCGTTTATCTCCTTGCCTTACTAATGGGTGACGGGTGCATCTCTGCGAGAGGCTTCTGAGACTGAGTCAGCCCCATTCCTACTGTGTGGTGTGCTGTGCATTCTGGCACAGTGCTGCACTACTGAGGAGGCGCTGTGGAAAATAGAGTAGGAAGTGTCTGGCCCCTTTCCCAATCTGTATCCCAGTCACAAAGAGCACAGCAAGCTAAGAGAATGACATCACTCCTCAGTTCGCGAACTCCATTTTAAAAAAGAAGTCTGTCTGGAAAGAGCATTTAGTGGAACGTTCCAAATTCCTGCCTTTTGCACTTTAGTTTGGAGATACAGCGTTGAAACAGGCCACCGAGTCCTTGCCGACCAGCGATCCCCGCACACTAATATTATTCTACACACAGTAGGGACAATTTATAATTTTACCGAATCCAATTAGCCTGCACACCTGTACGTCTTTGGAGTGTGGGAGGAAACCGGAGCATCCATAGAAAATCAACGCAGGTCAAGCAGAGAACATGCAAACTCCACACAGACAGCACCCGTAGTCAGGATTGAACCCAGGTGTCTGGCTGATGGTTTTTACAGCTGCAGAATGACCGGGGTCAGGACAGGGGAATGGGATCAATTGGATTGCTCAGTTCCAAACTGTATAGCGCTCTGCAGCTGCACATAGCTTTAACATGGGGTAGGTCAACGTTGAGCTTATTTGTAGGTCCCAACCCATGCCTCCTACCTGAGTTCCAGCAAGGTTATTATAAACTCTGGAAACTTCGTCATGACCTCACAACCCTCCGAACTACCGCTCCCACAAATAATATCCAACATTTGTCTTCTGCTCACTGCTCATAGGGTCATAAGGAGTAGGAGCAGAATTAGACCATTTGGCCCATCGAGTCATTCAATCATGGCTGATCTATCTCTCCTTCCCAACCCCATTCTCCTTCCTTCTCCCCATAACCTCTGACATCTGTACTAATCAATAATCTATCTATCTCTGCCTTAAAAGTATCCACTGACTTGGCCTCCACAGCCTTCTGTGGCAAAGAATTCCACAGATTCACCACCCTCTGACTAAAGAACTTCACTGGTCTAAATATTGGCATTTGTTTGCAGAAGATGCAGTTTTCAGTCACCCCATGCCCTCCTGAAATCACTCTGCTTAACGGACATGGGCAACTTGACACTCCAGTTGTTTGCATCAACCTCACTGAGATCTGGGACCTTCAGTGCCCTCAAATATAGGCTGACGTATGTGCTTTGCCCGTGGAATGCTGTTATACTGAGCTGATGTCTCTCTTCAAGGATGGCTATTGAGATCATAGCAGTGGGACCAGATGCCAGCAGCAGGTGATGCCTTGGTTGCAGGGTAGTGGGATACGGAGAAGCATTTCAGACCAGGTGCTGCCTCATACCTCCATCAACTCAGTTTAGTCCTGATCTGCAGTGCTGTAAGGCTGCAGTTCTCATGTTTGCAAGTGTCCTACTCTCCATATATTTTAAAAGTTGTAATTGTATTCACAAAGTGCTTTGACATCCTTTTCTTTCCCTTATCCTCTCTCCTCTACTGCCTCCCTCTCTCCTTCACCCCCTTCCTGCCTTTCATTCTCCCTTGCAAAGGACAAGCTATGGAACTAAAGGTTAAAGGGACTGTTGCTTGTCATCGTTCCTTCCCCCCTTGTCCTTCGGAAACCTATATGTTAAACGTACCTGATGAAGACCCTGCCCGTTCACCTTGGTGAAGCCCTTTCCCAGCCTCCAATCTCAATTAGTTCCCTGGTGGTGATCAAAACACGGCTTCAACAATGCTGTGTGATAAACGGTAAGGACCTGCAGATGCTGGAACCTTGTGGAGACCACCAAGTGTTGGAGTAACTCAGGCAGCATCTCTGTGGGACATGGATAGGTGACATTTCTCGTCGGGACCCTTCGGCAGTTTTTGTGTATGTGTTGTGATGGTGATTTACATGGACTTGCCTGAAGTACCTAACTCCAAGCATCTTCTAATGTAAAGAATGTTTTCGGGCCATGTCAATTCCCATGGTAGAGTTGTTCAGCAGATCAGATAGTTCCCAACTAGTTGTGTAGTCTACCTGAATGCGAGTAGCAATACATTGGGGAGATTTCAGCCAGAGTCAACCATGTAGTTAATGATACTACATTGGTGCTACCTCCTGCACCCACACACAACTGACTGACTTAATCCACTTCATCACTAACTTCCATCCGGCACTCAAATACACCTGGACCATTTCCGACCCATTCCGAATCCGATCTCTCTATCCTGGGCCTCCTCCATGGCCAGAGTGAGCACCACCGGAAATTGGAGGAACGGCCATTCCGAATCTGACCTCTTTGTCCTGGGCCTCCTCCATAGCCAGAGTGAGCAACACCTGAAATTGGAGGAACCGCACCTCATATTCCGCTTGTGCAGTCTGCACCCTAGTGGCATAAACATTGAATTCTCCCAATTCCGTTAGCCCTTGCTGACCCCTCCCCTTCCTAGCTCTCCCTCAGCCCTCGGGCTCCTCCTCCTTTTTCCTTTCTTCTCCCCGCCCCCCACCCCCCACCCCCACCCTCCATCAGTCTGAAGAAGGGTTTTGGCCCGAAACGTTGCCTATTTCCTTCGCTCCATAGATGCTGCTGCACCCGCTGAGTTTCTCCAGCACTTTTGTCTGCCTTCGATTTTCCAGCATCTGCAGTTCCTTCTTAAACACATGTAGTCAATGAGTCTGACGTTGCAGACCAGTGGGTGAGCTGGGAAACCAGACCTCATCTTTCTACTTTGCTTCAAAGCCAAGGGGGTTCAATATTGGTGGTAATTGATGCAGATCATTCACCGCAGAGAGTGAACCTTTCTGGGCAAACAAGCATGGAAAACATCTCCGAGGATCTGTAACCATGGCAACCACACCTCTGTAGTGGAGCCATGTTCACTCTGTTATAAGTGAGAGCTACGCAGTAAGATGAGCACACCCTGAAGACAAAGGGTGGATTGTTCTTATCTTCACTGTCTAGGCAATGGTCTGATGGAGTGGATTAGCTGCATGTTTTAAATACTTAACAATATACAATGTCGACTTTGACCAATATAGAACCCAGTCTAGTGACCCCCCTCACTAGCTCCTTGAAGAACCAGCCAATTTTAGGAAGACAAAAATGCTGGAGAAACCCAGCGAGTGAGGCAGTGTCTATGGAGCGAAGGAATAGGCGACGTTTCGGGTTGAGACCCTTCTTCAGACTGATGTCGGGTGGGGGTGGGGGGGGGGGGGGGCGGGAATAAGGCAAGGAAGAGGCTGAGACAGTGAGCTGTGGGAGAGCTGGGAAGGGGTGGGGAAGGAGGCAGGATCATATAGAAACTTACAAAATTCTTAAGGGGTTGGACAGGCTAGATGCAGGAAGGTTGTTCCCGATGTTGGGGAGGTCCAGGACAAGGGGTCACAGCTTAAGGATAAGGGGGAAATCTTTTAGGACCGAGATGAGAAGGACTTTTTTCACACAGAGTGGTGGGTCTCTGGAACTCTCTGCCACAGAGGGTAGTTGAGGCCAGTTCATTGGCTATATTTAAGAGGGAGTTAGATGTGGCCCTTGTGGCTAAGGGGATCAGAGGGTATGGAGAGAAGGCAGGTACGGGATACTGAGTTGGATGATCAGCCATGATCATATTGAATGGCGGTGCAGGCTCGAAGGGCCGAATGGCCTACTCCTGCACCTAATTTCTATGTTCCTATGTTTCTAGAAAGCAAGGACTACCTGAAATTTGAGGTCAATGCTCATAGAAATGTTGCAAATTGCGAAGCCAGAGGTGGCGAAGGTGGGGGGAATGCAAATATGCTGACACGCTTTCTTGATCACCACATTGGCATGAAGAGGCCAGGTTAAGTTGCTGATAATATGGATGATTAGCAACTGTAGGATGCAGACTGTCTCTGCATCAACTTGTTTGATTTGAAGAGGGTCGTGTTACCGTTCTCCTCTTCCCCCTCCCAACTTTTTAGATCAGCAACCAACTCTTTCATCTTCCTGATGTTCACGGCTAGGTTGAAGTTCTGCCACCATGACTCAGGGCCCCCGACCTCTCTCCCACAGTCAAGCTCAGGATTGTTCTCGATCCAGCTGAGAACAGTGGAGTCATCGGCAAGCTAAAGATAGATAAATATTCGTCGGAAGAAACCCCAGATGCTGGTTTGCACTGAAGATAGACACAAACAAAATGCTGGAGTAACTCAACGGGTCTGGCAGCACCTCTGGAGAACAGGAATAGGTGACATTTCGGGTGAGTCTGAACAAGGGTCTTTACCCAAAACTTCACCTATGCTTTTTCCCCAGAGATGCTGCCAGACCCGCTGAGTTACTCCAGCATTTTGTCTCTATCGTTAGATAAATATTTGAAAGATTGAGGAATGGGAACTGGCACTGTAGAGGAATTGAGGCCTGCATATAGCAGCCTAGATCCTATTGAATAATGAGGTGGGCATGAGGGGCTTGGTGCCTACTCCTGCTCCGATTTTCTTGTCCTCTGTGAAGTTCACAAAAAAAACACATCTAAATACACAATAATTTGTGATCCAAGGTGCAAATGTAACATTTCTATCTTTGAGGAATGCACATTGGCGCAGCAGTAGAGATGCTTGCAGTGTCGGAGACCCGGGTTCGATCCCGACTACGGGTGCTGTCTGTACGGAGTTTGTACGTTCTCCCCGTGACCGCGTGGGTTTTCTCCAATGTCTTTGGTTTCCTCCCACACTCCAAAGACGTACAGGTTTGTAGGTTAATTGTCTTGGTGTATATGTGTACATTGTGCCTACTGTGTGCAGGATAGTGTTAATGTACGGGGATCGCTGCTGGGCATAGAATCGGTGGGACGAAGGGCCTGTTTCCGCGCTGTATCTCAAAACTAAACTAAACTAAATGTGTGGTATTTGCACTGTGGAGGCTAACAAAACATACATTTGTAAAAAAACATGCGTATCTGAGGTATAATTTTGCAGACTTATTATACTAATGAGCATCAAGACCTTTAAATCAGTGAGCTTAATGTCAACTGTTCCTCTGTGGTGTGAACAGAATTAATTATAGGGCAGTGTTAACATTCTTTATCAGTCTCTGCCACTCAAGGTGATTAACTCATTCACTGATATCCATCCATTCCCTCCACTATGGGCATTAAATGACCATTGTAAGGAGATGGACAGCACTCTATGAAAAAAATATCCTTGCAGAGAATCCAGAGAAATTGTAAGCTGTCCTGAGGAACATCTGCTGTGCTCTCCTGAAGATGGGACGATCGACTTCTAACAATCACTTCCATTTTGGTCTGTGTGAGTGAGGAGAGAGGACACATTGTGTCGTCCATCCCCAATGACCATTGTCCCTTTGGCTCTCTGATTCAATGATCAGTCAATGAGGACAGTCACTCGCACCCCACCTTGCAAATGAAGCTCTTGGGTCCATAATTGAACCAAGGGTCCATATTGTGGAATTCTTTGCCACGGACGGCTGTGGAGGCAAAGGCAGTGGATATTTTTAAGGCAGAGATAGATGGATTATTGTTCAGGTATCAGAGGTTATGGGGAGACGGCAGGAGAATGGGATGAAGAGGTAGAGATAGATCAGCCATAATTGAATGATGGAGTAGACTTGATGGGCCAAATAGCCTTATATTAGGACCAAGGTATTGATGAAGTCTGAAGCCAAGGGCTGCTGATGAAATCCAGAGTATTTGTGGGCAGAGAATTGTTGAGCAACTGCTGGTTGATGGTACCATGAATGTCTTGGTCCACATTGAGATACATGAAATATAAAACCTAGCTGCTGGTTTTCCATTGCTGGCTTTATTCAGACACTTTGAGTTGGGTTGAACCGGATCTTGGAAATTTGGCTAGAGTTGTGTCTCATCTGCACAATTTTCAAGGACCTCTCAGTTCAACAGTGAGTGAGGGCACCACTTGTTGAAGTAAAGTGCTGAAGATACTTTGGAAAAGGTTCAGTAAAGGGATAGAAGTAAAGCACACAGTTGGCCTGTCAAACTTACCACTGGTGTACTAATTTTATTTTGGTGCCATTTATGTACTGATCTTGATTTTATGCACACGTTTGTATATATATATACCACCATTTTATGTATCATCAGAAGTTTAAATTGTCAACAGTGCTTCACACTGTTTGAACAATTAACAATGTGAGAGTTAGCATCAGAGATGGTCACAGTAACAAATAAACCGTTCTGGCCCTGGGATAGTGTAACGTCTAAGATCGATCATCATAGATAGATTGGTGATGTGTGTCCCATCCTGCCCCCTTCACTCCAAGGATTGGTAGAGTGTTAAATATGAAGGTAATCAAGAGATGTGGAGTTTGTGCTTGGTGGTGATGTGGAGTTGGTGTAAGGCTTGGTGTTGAGTTTGATCAAGAGATGTGCGGTTAGTGTAGGAGTCTGTGTTGATGTGGGATATGTGTAGGTGTTGCTGTTGATGTGGGGTTCGTGCAGGAGTTGCCGTGAGGTTAGTGTAGGTGTTGGTACTGATGTGCGATTAGTGCACGAGTTGGTACTGATTCGCTTTTTAAAACTTTCGTTTAGACATACAGCGCGGAAATAGGCCGCAAGTCAGCTCCAACCAGCAATCCCCGCACACTAACCCTACCCTACACACACACACTGGGGACAATTTACACTTATACCCAAACCAATTAAACTACGAACTTGTGCGTCTTTGGAGTGTGGGAGGAAACCGGAGATCCCGGAGAAAACCAACGTGGCCACGGGGAGAACGTACAAACTCTGTACTAGACGGCGCCAGTAGTCAGGATCGAACCCGGGTCTCTGGCACTGTAAGTGTTGTAAGGCAGCAACTCCACCGCTGCGCCACTGTGCCGCCATATTCTCACAAGGACGTTGATATGTCACAGGTCTCCGTTCATCTCCGTCACCCCTCAATGTGCAAGGAATACTGACACCCTTCGTAGAGCCCCCATGTTGTGGCTGCAGGCAGAATTGATCACCTCAACACTAATAGCACCTTTGCCCAGTAACACATCGGGTGGTTAACTTGCTATCAGATACCAAACATTTATCGGTATTTTATGCTTGGAGTGCGAAGATTTTGTTCGCTACAAAAGTTACGGAGCCCCGCGCAATGTCGCGCACAACTACAAACCCCTCCGTGCTTCTCAATGGGACCCAGTGTACAGACAGCACCCATAGTCGGGATCGAACGCGAGTCTCCGGGGCGCTGTAAGGCAGCAACTCTACCGCTGCGCCATCGTGCCGCCCGGTTAGTGTCGCTGTTGATGTGGGTCAAAGATGTGGGGTTAGTGCAGGAGTCCTCCTTAGTGCAGGTACACCTGGAGGCTGCAGCAAACCGTCCGATCAGCAGAGAAGGTTATTGGCTGCAACCTTCCCTCCATTGATGAACTGTACACTGCCATGGCCAGGAAGCGAGCGGGCAAGATCATCTCTGACCCCTCTCACCCTGGCCACAAACTCTTTGAATCACTTCCCTCTGGAAGGCGACTCCGGACTGTCAAAGCTGCCACAGCCAGACATAAAAACAGATTTTATCTACAAGTAGCTGCTGTACTCAACAGCCAAAAATCTGTAGCCTCCCTTTGATCTGGTATTTTGTTGGTTCACATGCTTGATCAATGGTGTTTTATTATTAATGTTTTATTATTATTAATGTTTAGTGTTTTCTGAGTCATTCGTAACTGTCACTGTATGTCATGTTGTTACTTGTGGGCGGAGCATCAAGGCAAATTCCTTGTATGTGAATACTTGGCCAATAAACTTACTTACTTACTTACTTACGTTATATTAGTTCATGTTCCTCTTCATGTTCCTGTTCTTTCAATGTACCAAGGTTAGCTTGTTCTTGTGTGTATTGCATAACAATAGAACCCTTTTCTAGGCCTTCAAATGTGTTTCATCTTGGCAATGTATTCAATATTTAATGTTAATCTCGAAGCCAGTGGCTGCAGTCACGATGGAGGAGGGATAGAAGCAATCTCCCAGCGTGAAGTGCTGTCAGGCAACTGATTTCCCTTTCATTCTGCTTTAAGTTGCAAGATGGAAAGTCATGGCCCAAGGATCTTGCTGTTAATCTGCTCCACCCTTCCTCCAACACGGAGTTGGCACATGCGATCGACACCAGTGCCTCTTATCACTGAAGGACAGGCCGCTGTGAGACACAGCTGGTAAAGTGTGACTGGGGTTGTGTTAGATGGACACTGAGTAGGCTGTCTCGCTGGGCAGGTATAAATATACGTCTTGGCCCACTGTTCAAAAGCCTTAGCAAAATGGTTCGCAGTTTAGAAGAAACATTAGGCAAACACAAAATGCTGGAGTAACTCAGCGGGTGAGGCAGCATCTCTGGAGAAGGAATGGGCAGCATCTCTGGAGAGAAGGAATGGGCAACGTCCCGAAACACTGCCCATTCCTTCTCTCCAAAGATGCTGTCTCACTCGCTGAATTACTCCACCATTTTGTGTCTACCTTTGATTTAAACCAGCATCTGCAGTTCCATCTTACACATGAGAAGAAACATTGCAGATCGCAGGGTCAGGTAGTGGAAGGAAACCATTAAAATCTTCGCAAATTGAGTCAATGCAGACTATTTTTAGCAGAGTATTTTGGTGTTCTGCTTTTTTGTGCACGTGTGTGTGTGTGTGTTTTTAGTTGATTAATTGGTTGAAAGACACAGCATGGAAAATGGAAACAGGCCCTTCGGCCCACCGAGTCCATGCCGACCATCGATCTCCCGTTCACGCTAATTCTATGTTATCCCACTTTAGGATCCACGCTCAGGGAAATTTACAGAGGCCAATTAATTCACAATCCCGCACGTTCTTGGTGTGTGGGAGGAAACCAGAGCACCCAGTCATAGGGGGAAGGTGCAAACTCTGTTCGGACAGCACCCGAGGTCAGGATCGAACCAGGCGCTGTGAGGCAGCAGCTCTACCAGCTGCACCACTGTGCCACATCATAGGGATTTGAAAAGTGTTGGCCGAATGGTCCTGAAAAAAAAAGAGAGCCCACTGTTTGTGTCAATGCTCGAGTAATGCCCGATATCCACCTGAACGAATGGCTAATCACCCACCCCCCAATGGACAATTACTAACCCCCCCGAACACAACTGTCTTATCCAACACCAGAGGTCCCGTCCCTATGTCCTGCCTCCCTCACCCCCTCCCACTCTCCCCACCACCCCCCTTTCGCTGGTTCTGGCCTCAGACTTTATTGTATCCGACATGGAGGAGGCAGGAGAATGTGGATGAGAGGGCAAGATAGATCAGCCATGGTCGAATGGTGGATTAGACTCGGGGCAGCACGGTGGCGCAGCGGTAGAGTTGCTGCCTCAAAGCTCCAGAGACCCGGCTTCCATCCTGACCGCAGGTGCTTGTCTGTACAGAGTTTGTACGTTCTCCCCGTGACCTGCGCGTTTTTTCTCCGGGTGCTTCGGTTTCCTCCCACACTCCAATCAAGTACAGGTTTGTGATCCAATTGGCTTGGCATGAATGTAAAATTGTCCCTAGTCTGTGTAGGATAGTGGTACTGTGCGGGGATCACTGGTTGGGGTGGACTCGGTGGGCTGAAGGGCATGTTTCCCTGCTGTATCTCCAAACTAAACTCGATGGGGAGGGAAATGGCCTAATTCTGCTCCGATGGCTTACGAGCGTGAACTTTCTGGGCAAGGCGGGTTTAGGACATGCCCTCAACCCCCGTTCATGGTGACCCAGGAGTCCCCTGAGGGATCAGCGGGCCCATGTCCCGGGTGGTCACCATCTCCCTGGCCACCAGCGGTGTGAGCCGCCTCCCGCAGCCCTGGCTCGTCTGGAGTTTCGGAGCTGGTTGCTGCTGTTATTTTACGGCGCGTATTTAGCGTGGGTTTCTGTGTCTGTTTATTACTCTATCGGCCGTCGTTGGTATTCAGACGCTGTGCCAACCAGGGTGCAGCTGCCTAAATATTTATGGAACACCGCGGTGGACAGACTAGAAAGGGTGGATAAATGGAATCAGTGATTTACGCAGCGCTCAGCATGCAGCCCACGCAGAGCTCAGCATTCAACTAGAAGACAGCCGAGCCTGGGCTGTGCTCCCTCACCTTTGTGCACGGCTTGTGAAAGAAATCTCCTGGTTATTTTAACCCTTCTACTTCCCCCCTCCCCCTTCCTCTCTCCCATCCCCAGCACAGCAGACACCACCTCACTGTCCGACCGTCCCCCTCGTGTTGTTGCCGAGCTCCTGTTGTTCCCGTCTGAGCCGATTCCTGTGGCTTTGTCTTTCACCGCCTCTGGTTGTGTGCTCGAACTGCCTGTGTGTTATTCATGATGTTGGATAATTAGCCAGAACCCGCATTATCTGAACAAAATGTCAGCCCTCTCAATCCCCCCCCCCATTCCTCACCCCCCCCCCCCCCCCCCCCTCACCAACTTCTCCCCTGCCTCGATCTTTAGTTACTGATGAGACCCACTGGTTGCATGAATTTTGTAGAGAATGTGCAAACGTGTGATGTTGCCATGGTAATGCGTCTCGCTGCAAAGATGTATGTTTACACTCAGGTGGGAGATGGGCTGCAACATCAGCCCTGGTAATGGTTTTGTTTTGAATCTTTAAATATATATCAGCTTCACCTTTTCTCCTGTGCAAACTGCTCCACGGAAATGCTGCTGAGAGAGTCGGTGCAGAAACCGTCTCCTTGCAAACCTAGGAAAAATAAAGATATGCTCCGTGTTGAACGGTTGATCTAATTGAAAGCTACAGTACGGAAACAGGCCCTTCGCCCCATCGCGACGTGGCTGCCCTCCGTCGGTTACCTGTTCACGGAGGGCAGCCACAGTGGCGCAGCGGTACAGTTGCTGCCTTACAGCAAAAATGAAACCCCGGAGACCCGGGTTCGATCCCGACTACGGGCGCTGCCTGTATAGAGCATGTGCGTTCGCCCCGTGACCTGCGTGGGTTTTCTCCGAGATCTTCGGCTTCCTCCCACATTCCAAAGACGTACAGGTTTGTAGGTTAATAGGCTTGATAAATGTAAAAATGCTCCAGTATAAAATTGCCCAGTTTCCAGTAAAGTCCCGGGTAGACTCTTCGGAAGTGATGACCACAAGGTACGAGATACATTGGTTCTATGTTATCCTACTTTTGCATCCTCTCCCTACATCCAGCATGGAAACAGGGCCCTTCGGCCCAACATGTCCCATCTATACTAGTCCCAACTGTCTGTGTTTGGCTCATATCCCCCCAAACCTGTCCTATCCATGAATCTCTATTTGTTTCTTAAACGTTGCAATAGTCCCTGCCTCAAGTACCTTCTCTGGCAACTCGTTCCATGCACCCACCCCCCTTTGCGTTCCCCCAAATACTAGGGGGAAATTTACAGAGGCCAACTAACCTACAAACACGCACATCTTTGGGATATTGATGAGAACGTAGGGAGGATAAAAAATAGGCTTAAAATGGGATTGAGGTAAATGGGCAGTTGATGATTAGCATGGACTCGGTGAGCAGAAGGGCCCATTACTGGGAACACCTCTCTAAGCTCCTATGTCTTTCATTCTTAAAGCTGCCCAATGCTGTATGTTTTGGTGTCGGATGCTGGTTGACACTGAAATGGGCACAAAATGCTGGAGTAATTCTGCCGGTCAGGCAGTATCTCTGGAGGAAAGGACTACTCGCTGAGTTACTCCAGCATTTTGGATCTATCTTTGCATTATTTGTTTTGGGTTGGGATTTAATATTTTGATACTCTTTTGGATTAGGAAATTCAATCTAAGTGGGGAAAGGACATGGGGCGGCTCGACACATAATTGCCTAACTTAAAGTTGTAATGAGGAAGTTTTATTATATCAAGAGTGATATAACGTACACAGAGATTGTGCATTCTGGTCTTAAACAAGGCAAACTAGCTGGAAGTAATGGAAGGACCCACCTCTTGCGGTTAGGGTTCAGCTAGCACTTGGTCAGACCTGTGATTCCTGGGATCCCAGAGTAAAAGGATTTCAGGGCTTGAGTATGAAGAAGGGTCTTGACCCGAAACATTGCCTATTTCCTTCGCTCCATATGTCTGAAGAAGGGTCTCGACCCGAAACGTTGCCTATTTCCTTCGCTCCATAGATGCTGCCTCACCCGCTAAGTTACTCCAGCATTTCAGTCTACCTTCGATTTTCCAGCATCTGCAGTTCCTTTGTAAACAAATGAATGAAGGATATGCATCACAGCATTTAACAGAGGGGTCTCGTGGAAAAGATTCATCGTGCAAGCTTCTTCAAAGGAGAAGATAGTCCCACATTGGTTTGCGAGCGCAGGAAGCCTTTTCAATATTTCAACCCATCAACTTGTTTTTTTTTCTCTCGTGTTGTCAGTGATAGCAGGCCATTAATAAATGATGATTTACATAGTCTGCAGCTGTGAATGCTGATCCCCAAATCAACGACAAAGACACAGGCGTGAGTGTTAGGTTTGCAGGTGAAGTCTACTGCGCTTGGTGAAATGTAACCCACTAATCATCAGTCCTAATCAATGGGTTTCATCTGCGTCAACTGCATAATCTATAATTATCTTTCACTAATCTGGCTTTCTTGATTCACGCTTCACAGTCTCAGTAACCTATGAACAATATTGACGTAAATTCTAACGTCTAGCTTGAAGGAACAATGTGTTCCTTCAAGCTCACGAGCTGTCGGCTTCCGAAAACCTACAGTTGCAAATTGCCAACTTTTTTCAGCACCTTTCCCTCTTTCATTTTTTCCGTCTACTCCACTCTGTCTGATTTCTTCTGGATCCTCCGGCCTAATATAGTCACTGGCCTATATTTGTTGGAGTTTAGAAGAATGAGGGCGGAACCCCATTGAAGTGTATGGCGCAGTGAAAGGCTTGGACAGGGTGGATGTGGAGACGATGTTACCACTCGTGGGAGAGTCTAGGACTAGAGGTCATAGCCCCAGAATTAAAGGACATTCCTTTAGGAAGGAGATGAGGAGGAATTTATTTTGTCAGAGGGTGGAATCTGTGGAATTCTTTGCCACTGAAGGCTGTGGAGGCCAAGTCAGTGGATATATTTAAGGCAGAGATAGATAGATTCTTGAACTGTACGGGTGTCAGAGGTTATGGGGAGAAGGCAGGAGAATGGGATTAAGAGGGAGAGATAGATTAACCACCACAGTCCACAGGGTATCAGCCACCCCAGGTGAAGCTCAACCAAGTACTGTCCCACCAACGGACACGAGTCCAGAGCCCAACCAGCCACAGTCAACGGCAGAGAGGAAGATGGAAGGAATAAAGCAGAACGGAGAGAAAAGATGCTGTCTGGGCTGCCACGTGACCATCTAGAGGCTAACAGTAAGACACATACCCAGGTCTGATGGGCATGCCTCGACTGAGGGTGTCTTGTGATAAAAGGCCGAAACACACAGTGGCGTTGAGGTACACAACTGAAGATGTGTCTGATCGGTAGAAAAATCACCTAGTGGTCATCCCCGAGAATACCAAATGTCAATTGTAGTGAAAAACCTTAGGGATTGTAACATCCAGTCGCACTAATCAATCAATCTGTTGTTGCTGCTGCAAGTAAAACTTTAATTGGTCATTTTCAAGACATATGAGGGCATGACATGAGAATTAAGGGACAGACGTTTAGGGGTAACATGAGGGGGAACTTCTTTACTCAGAGAGTGGTGGCTGTGTGGAATGATCTTCCTGCAGAAGTGGTGGAGGCAGGATCGATTTTAACATTTAAAAGTAAAGTGGATAGGTATATGGACGGGAAGGGAATGGAGGGGTATGGTCTGAGTGCAGGTAGATGGGACTAGGGGAAAATTAATGGTCGGCACGGACTGGAAGGGCCGAGAAGGCCTGTTTCCGTGCTGTAATTGTTATATGGTTATATGGTTATGACAAAAAAACACTTTTGACTCTTGAAGGGACGTCCAATCGTCTAAAGTCCTTTCACAATGCCCTCCACACCAGTCTTGCAAATTCTTGCAGAATGTATGTGTAATTTCTGTACCGGTTACGTATAATTTTGTGTGTTTGAATCAATATGCCTGTGATGCTGGTGCACGCATGATTTTCATTGTACCTGTACCTCAGGGCTGCATGGTGGTGCAGTGGTAGAGTTGCTGCCTTACAGCGCTTACAGCGGCAGCGATCCAAGTTCTACGGGTGAAGTCTGTACGGGTTTTGTACGTTCTCCCCGTGCCCGTTGGGTTTTCTCTGAGATCTTTGGTTTCCCCCCACACTCCAAGGACGTGCTGGTTTGTAGGTTAATGGGGTTGGACGCGGTGGGCTGAAGGGCCTGTTTCCGCGCAGTACCTCCAAACTAAACTAAAGAGTTTCCTTGACTGTTTCAGATTGCGGAATCAAATGAGCATTCCAGATTGCAGACCAGCAAACTGTTCCAGGGAAGAGCTTGCATTTCCACAATGTTTCAGGACTCCCAACGCACTTCACTGCTGCTGAAGTCTCGATTCTGCTGTAGTGTAGGACAAACGGCAGCTAGTTTGCACAATGTAACCTGCCGCAAGCAAGATGTTGTAAGTGACGTTGAGAAAGGGCAAACTATAGGGAGAAGCCCTTCAATTGAATCAATGCTACTGGGATAACAACATCACATGACTTACAACACTGCCTGCTGTTCTGCTGGGTCTGGCACCAAGTGCATATCACTTGATGTACTTCTCCATGTTGGCCCATAATTAATCCCATTCCAATACATGGTCCCTGCCCACTTGTTACGGCTCCGTCAGTCTGATCTTGTAAAGTCCAATAAATTGCAGCTCACATCAAAAAGTTAACACAATGTAGTTGTATCCTTTTGACCATTGCTTGAAGTACTCCCTTGTGAAGCATTTACGAGATTGTTAGTAATGAGCGTGTGTTTATATCATGTTCTCATTAATTTCTGCTTTTGAACTCAGCTTGTTCTTGTGTTTCAAGACAACCTCTGATTAATTCTGCTCATTCTCTTTTGCGCTTGTTCCTTCCTGATAAGTCTTATTTTATTCATCAGCACTTTTCTCACGTCTTCTCCGCAGAGGGGTCAACCATGTTCTTTGAGAGGTGAGAAAGTGGAGTCCAAGACCTATTTAGTAGGAAGCTTTGAATTCTGAGAACAGAATGACTCAAGGGGAGAAGTGAAGAATACATAATTTGCAATCCCTGCTGTTAAAAGGTGATATTTGGTCTTCTTTGTAGGGCCGTTTTTGAAAACACTGTCTTTGTTGTTGTAAATTCCTTCTATGAACATGGTGAAATAATATTTGTGTACGAAGGAACTGCAGAGCTGGTTTACATTTAAGATAGCCACATAAGGCTTGGATAGAGTGGATGTGGAGAGGATGTTTCCACTAATGGGAGTCTAGGACGAGAGATCATAGCCTCAGATTAAAGGACGTTCTTTAAGGAAGGAGATGAGGATCTGAAGAAGGGTCTCGACCCGAAACGTCGCCTATCTCCTTCGCTCCTTAGATGCCGCTGCACCCGCTGAGTTTCTCCAGCTTTTTGTGTAACCCTCATTCTCCAGCATCTGCAGTTCCTTCTTTAACACAACGAGATGAGGAGGAATTTGTTTAGTCAGAGGGTGGTGAATCTGTGGGATTATCTGCCAGAAAAGGCTGTGGAGGCCAAGTCAGTGGATATTTCTAAGGCAGAGATAGATATATTCTTGATTAGTACGGGTGTCAGAGGTTATGGGGAGGAGGCAGGAGAATGGGGTTAGTCGGGAAGGATAGATCAGCCATGATTGAATGGCATAGACTTGATGGGCCGATTGGCCTAATTCTGCTCCTATCACTTATGATCTTACCAAAATGCCGAAGTAACTCACTGGAGTAACAGGCAGCATCTCTAGAATAAAGGAATGGATGATGTTTCGGTTTGAGACCCTTCATCAGACTGAGAGTCTGGGGGAGAGACAGACACGGAGATAAAGAATGTCAGGTGTGAAAATGAGACATCAAAGGGGACGAGGTCCAAGGAAGATCATTGTTAGCTAGGGGAAGGTGACACTGAAGCACGCAGAGAGAAAAATGTAATCAAGGAGGCAGTGAGACTGGTCGGAGGACGAGGATGGGGAGGGATGGAGAGAGAGGGAAAGCAAGGGTTACTTGAAGTTAGAGTAGTGGATATTCATAGAATAATATTTATTTTTTTGAAAAGTCAGCTTTGATTATGCATCCTTGCTTACCCTTCAGAAGGCAGTGGTGGTGAGGCAACATCTTGAACCATTGCAGCACATGTGGAGACGAAGGTTCACCCTGCAGTGCTGTTGTTGTGAGTCTCGGAGATTTTGATCCAGTGACAATGAAGGGATGCTGATTAATCTCCTCATCAGGACAGAGGAAACGTTACAGGAGATGGGGTTTGTGCCAACCTGCTGTTTTCATGGGGAGGGGGCTCAAGGTTGTGGGGCTTGGGAGGTGCCAAGGCTTGGGGATTTGTGCAGAGGAGGCCCACCGCAGTCACAGCGGGGTAATGTACCACAACTGCTTTCTGCCATGCTGTGCCTCTACCATAGCCATTCTCATTTCACCTTGTGTTTTGAAGGTGCTTCTGACAGGCAAGTATGCAGAAGCTAGAGTTCCTAACTTTGCGAGGAATGCATTCTGTTACATTCCTACCTTGCAATGTGTGTAACAGCTCACCACTGGACATCCAACCCATCACCTTTACTTTGAGCCATTATATTTCAGATCCATGTTGACCCCTGGGATGTTAAAGGGGAGATTAGGTAGTTGTATTTTTATGAAGCATCAAAGTGACAAAAATGCTGGAGAAACTCAGCGGGTGAGGCAGCATCTATGGAGCGAAGGAAATAGGCAATGTTTGGGGCCGAAACCCTTCTTCAGACTGATGTGAGGGTTGGGGGTGAGAGAAGAAAGGAAGAGGAGGAGCCAGTGGGCTGAGGGAGAGAAGAAAGGAAGAGGTTTTGCATGGCACACGTGATACGTATTCCAAGACACACATGGCATGCATTACACAACACATATGGCTTGGCAATACGCTTTGCTGGATGGAAGCAAAGGTTGGAGCTGTGAATAGTCAATATCATTATGCAATGAACAGTGAGGCTCCCCACCTCTGATGTTATGATGGGGGGGGGGGGGAGTGCAATTAGTGAAGCAACTCAGAATGTTGGGCCCTTGGATGTCCTGCGGGCACTCCATGCAGGGATTCATTTTCATCATGCCAACCTCTCCACACTCCCCCTTGAGGACAATCTGCGGACTCTTTTCTTCCTCGAAGCTCAACTATTTCCCCTCGCCACCACTCTCTTTCACCTGGCCAAGCAGGTTCTCACCTTGAACAACCTCTTTAGAGCCACAGAATTCCTCCAAACAAACTCTGAAGCTCGGGGGAGGCAGTATGGGACCAAATGAAGTCTGGCTGTTTGTGGCATGTGTGGGACATTCCTTGAATCATATTTTTACGTTCATATTCGATATGGGAGGAAACTATTCAGACCATTGTCAATTTCATATCTTGGAACTATCCCATTCACCCTCATCTTCCCCTGTAGCCTATTCTCTCATGCCAGTCCATTCCTGAAGTATTTTTCATCTACCTACACAGGAGGTTTTGTTTAGTTTCGAGATACAGCGCTGAAACAGGCCCTTCGGCCCACCGGGTCCTTGCCGACCAGTGCTCCCCACATATCAACACTATCCTACGCACACTAGGGACAATTGTTTACATTTACCAAGCCAATTTACTTATATATCTGTACATCTTTGGAGGGGTAATGAATAGTGGTGATGGCATGCCTGGGGGATGGGTTAAATAATTTTGTCTTTGTGTTCATCTCATCCTATTGATATCTCCCCTGCCTTCACCTCTTTCTTTCACCCTTCCCCAATCGCCTTTTTTTTCCCCACCAAAACTCTCCTGCGTTCCACCTTATCACAGACCTCCTTGCTTTGCGCCACGAAACGCGGTTTACCGCCAGCAATCCGAAGCAGTGTCTCGACCTGAAACGTCACCCGTTCGTTCCTTCCTTCTCCGCAGAGATGCTGCCCGTCCCGCTTTTATTTTAATGTTTGTTTTATCAGAAGCAATTGTACAAGGAGAAAGTAATCGACATCACAAGTATACAATTTCCGTGCAGCTTCAGATTTAACATTTTATAAACCGATAAGCGATCGGAAAAAAAAAATAAAAAGGAAAGAATGAAAAGGAAGAAGAACGATACGAAAAAGAAAAAAAGAAAAAAAAAACCCTTCACTAACAAAGAAGTGAGAAGAAATAAAAGCGGAGATATATCCCACTACCCTTCCCTACGCCCGCTCTCCCGATCGTAGCGTCGGGTTTGAATTTGTGTTCAACCATTATGTTGTTGAGGAAATCCAATAAAAGGAGACCATATTTTGGAAAATTGGTCTGATTTGTCAGACAAAACAAGCCTTATTTTTTCTAGATGTAGTGTCTCGGTCATTTCTGTGATCCACATCTTCACTGTGGGAACTGTTATCTTTTTCCAGAATTGAAGTATAAGTTTTTTCGCAGTTATTAAACCATACTCCAGCTTTTTGTGTCTATCTATGGTTTACCTCCACTTTCTTCTGGCTCTGATGAAAGTTCATCGAGCTGGGACGTTAACTCTGTTTCCCATTTTACGGATGCTGCCAGGCCACCGAGTATTCCCGGTGAGTTTGTTTCAGGTTTCCAGCATCTGCAGCATTGAATCTTCGCTTTACAGCACCGATGAGCGGTTCCGAGTGGGTGAACGACAAATAGTTTCAGAATGTATCTCCGTTAAGACTTTGAAGGCGTAATGCAGACTTTTTTGTTTCTTGAGCTGACTAGTAAAAATCCATCGCACAGAGAAATGTGCAAGACTGCAACATGCGCAGGATGCGAAATGGGCAATTTTCCCTCTAGGGTGTCCTCTCCCACCTTTGCAGTTGGAATGAAGGGTTCCCAAAGGTTCCAATCTGTTCCATTTGCATTGCTGGAGACTCCAGTAGCCCCCGGGGATTGCACATTAGGAGAGAAGATTGCAACATCATCTTTGCTTTTAAGATCCAAATCCCTGTGTACATTACAATTTTATTTTTCCAATCTGGAGCCAACGGCAAATGGCTTCTTGTTTATTGTAACATAATGTGAAAGGCAGAACCAACTAAAGGCCCTGTGGCCCTTATACCAACTGTGGCACATATTAAGATCATGACCAGATTGTTTTTGTGATGTTGGTTGAAGGAGGGATATTGCTTCTCCCTATAGATGCTGCCTCACCCGCTGAGTTTCTCCAGCATTTTTGTCGACCTTTGCTTCAGATGAGGATAACTTTTGTGCTCTTCAAAATACCTTAGTTTAGTTTGGAGATACAGTGCGGAAACAGGCCCTTCCTCCCACTGAGTCCACTACGACCAGCAATCCCCGACCATCGACACTATCCTACACACACACACACACACTAGGGACAATTTACAATGTTACTAAGCCAATTAACCTACAAACCTGTACATCCTTGGAGTGTGGGATTTTATCCGGAGCACCCGGGGAAAACCCAGGCAGGCCACGGGGAGAACATACAAACTCCATACATGGTTAGAATTGAACACAGGTCGCTGTGGCACTGTACCACCCCTTGAATAATTGAAACATAACCATCAGAAGTAGAAGCAAGTGGAAGTCATTTGGCCTCTCATGGTTATTCAGTAGGAAAATGGTTAATATTTTACCTCAGCACCATTTTATTTTGCCAACCCTCAATCCTTCGACTCTCTTGGTATCTGAAGCTCTAATTGATCTCTGCCTTGTACAAAGTCGGTGACTGATCCTCCATCACTGTCTTCGGCCAAGAACCAAAACCAAGTGGCGTGGAACAAGGGATAGCTTTGAAATGCAATCTTCAATTTAGATAGAGGTGGCAAATTAAAGTCGAGTTTTCAGATTCCCACTGAAGGTTTGGGTACACGTGTCTTTTTTTTTCAGATTTGGGTTTTTTTCCTGAATGCGTTTGCCTGCGTGGCTCCAGTTATTGTGCGGCTTAAAGAAATGTAACCTAGTGGAAGATATTTAAGAACATTCTGGTTCACATTCAGAGGACATATTCT